>CP136069.1:210119490-210388862 GCA_032622095.1 Siphonodentalium dalli
ATAGAGATATTTGAATCTGAAATAAGCCAAGCCCATAGTGGACATACCAGTATTTCTGTTGGATTGTGCGGGCCACAATGAAAACACATATATAATGAGCTCATCTGGTCTAAAAAAATTAGGTTCATAATTGAACCTAAATATTCACATTTATTTTGGTTCTGAAAGAGGCCCATAGTGAGATTATTTCAATTTGTGTGTTTAAAAAAAAATTTATTTTATAATTAATTTTGTTTATCAAAATATTGAAAAACTAATGCCATTATAACCTCCGCCATGGTCCCCCCAAGTCACCACACCCAAATTTGATTGAAATCGGGTCTTGGGGTCCTGGGAGAAAAAATCGGAACAGACAAACTCTACTCTTTTATATATACATGTATAGATGAATGTAGTTTTATTGAGGGGTATATCGCTGTGGAGCACATTTAATGCCAAACAGCTACAGCCGCCGCTATACCCTTCATTAACCCTTCTATGATGAGCTTCCCTGAAATATTGCGAAAACCCCTGTGCCAATGCACTTGTGTTATATGGCTAGTCTCCCCATAGAGAGCCTTGCATATATTAAGAGAATACATTGGCCCAACAATATTTACCTTGACCTTGTAATCCGCGCATTCTCTTATATATGTGAGGCTCCCTCAGGATCTTTAATGCTGCACCCAGCGCAGCTCCTGATATGAAAGGGTTAAAACACACCTCAAAATACATTCATTTCTTTAACCCTTTCAGTGCCAAGTCTGATTTTTGTATGAACCCATAATTCCTTGATCATTTTTTCAAATTTATTGAAAAATGATCAAGGGAAATATGGGTTGATACGAAAATCGTTACTTTGCACTGAAAGGGTTAAATAAAGGTTTTAAATGAGACTTTCCTTTGGGTGACAAGGGGAGACACCTTTCACAAAAGGTTAGTTGCAGATCAAAAGTATCTTTTCTTTCTTGCCAAGTAAGATATGTTGACTACAAAAGAGGGTTTTTTCATACCTACTTATTGGATGGAGTTGTTCCCCTATTCCATTCCTATTTATTGGATAGAGTTAGTTCCCCTCATGAATATATTCCATTCAGATTTTATGTATACCAGTATGTTCATCTTGATCTCACATCTTTTACAACTGATCATTTGTCCCCCCCCCCCCCCCCCCCCCCCCCCCCCCCCCCCCCCCCCCCCCCCCCCCCCAAGAACAAACCTGAGTTTAGGTTGTGTCTGTCATTTATCCAGTGGGCTAGCATCACCAAATTCACCTTTTGGGATCTCATTCTGCATGGCCTCATCTGCTGTGGGGAGACATAGACTCAGATTGAAGTTCCCAAATGGTGAATATTGTAATGTACAACCCATTGGGGGAACCTTGATTATGCAATGTGTCATCTGCCAATTTGGGGATGTAGAGAAACTAACCTAACAAAGAAATAGAATCTATGTGAAGAAGTTTCTATAGACAATTTGATAATAAAGAAACTTTCCAAAGAAGATGAGGCCTAAGCAGATGAGGTCCCCATATGGTGCATTTAGTGATTCTAGATCTGCTATTCGCCCCCCCCTCCCCCCCCCCCCCAAGAACAAACCTGAGTTTGGTGTTGCCTGTCATTTGCACAGTGGGCTAGCATCACTAAACTCACCCTCTAGGGGACCCTCATTCTAAAATGAGAGGCATAGCATACTAAACCTCAAGACTTGCCCAAGAAATGTTAAATCTTGGGTACTCATCTACAATAATGAATTCATCTTATATGTTATATAACTCTGGTGCAGGCATTATAAACCATGTGTCAATGCATTCTCTTAAATGGCCGAGTCTCCCATGGGGAGCATAGCATATATAATAGGCCCCTGCAAATAGTGGGTTTTTTACCAAATAAAATTTTTGAACCGACTAACTCTAAAAAAAAAATTTGAAAAGGAATCAAATATAAAATCAAATATTTTATAATCTGGCTCGCTGAAATGATAAGATAAAAGATATGTTTCCCGTTTTCACATCTGTATGTCAGAATTATCTATTAATAAAACACATTGTAATTCAATTGAGTATTTGTCATTAAAAACAAGCATTCTGATTGGCCGAGGGCGGCTAACTTTCGTTTTCGATTCACCGGACATCGGCTGCTTCAGCGTGCATCAAATCTGAATGTAGCACGGTCAAATTTCATCGGCGCAGAACGAGTAGCGAAACGAGCACACCCGCGCGTTGTTGTCTATAGATACCGTTCATCGGCCGCTTCAGCGTGCATCAAATCTGAATGTGATACGGTACAATTTCATCGGCGCAGAACGGAGTAGCGAAACGAGCCAACCAGCCCCACAGGAAATGGTTACAGAGCAGTGTTCCGAGTAACGCAATGAACAAAACCCAATGATTTGTGCACGGTGACAACGGCGAAATGAAAGTCTCAGATTCGTGTCATGAAAATGACTAAATGATACTTTTTATACAGTTTTTTTTGCAAATTCCTTGCTAGATTGAATTACAATGGAGATAATACGTACCCTGTTTCGTTGTACATTCTGGGATTCGAGCATGAAAACTGTTTTCATGCTCGAATCTCAGAATGTACAATGAAACAAGGTATGTTTATCCCCTAATTGTCATCTTTTTTTTGTGAACGGTGGATCGCGACAACTAAAGACACCCAATTCTTAAAATATAACAAACAATTCAGCTGAAAATTTAGGAATATAGTCGTATACACTTTTCGTGTACTGTAAATAAAAACGTCCGACATCATTAAGTGGTGAATTCCACATCGATTCTTTAACGCGGAATAGGAGATGGACCATTGCAGAATTACGCTATCATGACTTTCCTCGACTATAAAACAGGGGTTTGATTAAAGGGCTTTGAATTGCACTTTCGCGAATGACATTACAACTGCCACAGCAAGTCAAAACTGAGCATCGCGCATATATATAAGAGAATACATGGCCTAACAATATTTACCTTGACCTGGTAAGCCAGTGCACTCTCTTATATATGTGTTAGTTTATCGCCGATAGATGCGTCCCGAATCGAGATGTAAATATTACAATTGAGCGTAGTTCTGACAATGTTTTCTATGGAGTGGTATGGTCGATTTTTGGGCATTATTAGTAGAATGCTACATCCCTTAGGTTGGTATAGCACCTGAGTACTATCTGATCAATTTCACCCGAACACAAGTCCATAGGTCCGATTTTGGCCATTATTAGTAGAATGCTACATCCCTTAGGTTGGTATAGCACCTGAGTACTATCTGATCAATTTCACCCGAACAAGTCCGTAATGTCTTTATAAACCCAGCCCCTTTGTTCTAACAGTAATGCTCTAATTAATCGACTTCTTAACCACAGCAGAATTATGGGTAACTTTTCAGGATTTAGTCGGAAAATATGGCTTGTTGCCATTCATCGGAAAGCCCTCGCCGAGAGCTTTCCGATGAATGGCAACAAGCCATATTTCCGACTAAATCCTGAAAAAGTACCCATAATTCTGCTGTGGTTAAGAAGTCGATTAATTAGAGCATTACTGTACCTCGACGTTCTATTTACCACTTTATATCATGCTTCATTCTGCACTCATTGACATGAGGCAAAAATGGAACATTCAATGGAATCCCAGCCATTGAATACTTATTATTGTATACCTCTAGTGGAAGACAAGCTGGAACTATTTTGCCAAGAAATATGATGTGCTTTATGTCAATGATCTGTTTCAGGTGATGCCCCCGATCATTACTGGGTATTCATCAGACTTAAATCAGAATAAAGGTAGCTATAGTATCAATGAAGGTGACAGTCGTGGTTTATACTTATCTGACACAACGGTGTAGAATAAATACAGAACCACAACTTGTCTCAGAATATGAAATCTTTTATCAAATTTGTTGCAGTCGGCACACAGTTGCATTTCCTTTCACCATCTGCAACTCATTCGATAAAAGATTCTCCATTAAAACGCGCATTATGTTCTGTCCTATTTATAGCACAAGTCAACATTTGTAATATAGAATGTTCACCGTCTCCAAATTTTGTTAAATGAGCTCCCATTGAGACCTCTAACAGAGAACTAGTTAGTTTCTAAACCTGCCCACAAAAACAAACATGCATAGTGCCTATGAACCCCCACTTTATTCATTTCCTTGTCAGTAGGGCTGTGCTGCTCATTTGCATATAAGGGGGGTATCTGTCATATTGAAACATGACA
Source organism: Siphonodentalium dalli (assembly GCA_032622095.1). Lineage (NCBI taxonomy): Eukaryota > Metazoa > Mollusca > Scaphopoda > Gadilida > Siphonodentaliidae > Siphonodentalium > Siphonodentalium dalli. Next base: position 210,123,683 of record CP136069.1, read on the forward strand.
CATGACTTACTGTTCTAGACACGATACCTTTGCATTGTTCATGTCCAAAATATTCGAAACTGCATACGTGCCCAAAATACAGATAATTACGTTGACAGTATATATATCATATATCTATACTATGCTATGTACAATGCAAAACAAATATTGTGTTATATGTTTATGTACATCGAACAGAGTTGTACCAGAATATTATGACTACAATTGTGTTCACTGCACATGCAACCTCCACTAGTACAACAACCCGTGTCAAGGGGCGTGGTTTTGTTCTCAGTCGAGGATTATTTTTTATACAGAAAAACACTCTAAAATGTCTCATTTATCTAGATTTATCATAATTGTTCATTGGTATGAAAGCAGTTCATCCTTCAGGCTCGACTCTCTATTTTCCAAATGTCCGGTCTCTCGTTAATTAAAGGCCGATTTAATTGTAAAATGCTCAGATCACATTATATACAACATATTCCATATTATTTACCATTTGGAAGAGGAACCAAAAATATATATTCTACCGGAATACGGAACATCTGTGGCCTAGGAGTGTCCACCAAGTGACAAATTTCACAGATTTCCCCCCGTTATTGTACCCAGATGCATCAGAATGCATCATAATTCACAACTAGGAGATGGAGTTATTCCCCTTCTATTGAGAATAATATACTTGCAGTACAGACCAGATTGAAATTATGCACAGAACACACGTCAGTACCTTGGAATATGTTGTATATAATGTGGTCTGGGGGATTCGAAAAATATGTGGGCCTTTAACCCGGACAGGTTGGATGTATTTTATCCCCAGTTATTTAATGTTGCTTTAGAATCTTGTCACAAATCTTGACTCTACCCCTGTAGAAATTATATTCTACTAGTTCAAAACCTGGAAACATTTTTATGTTCTGACGGCGGGAACTCAAAAACAATGAAAAAATAAGTCAGGTAATATATTTCTAAGTTAATATCTGTTCATCAATAATGTATTCACAAAGTCCTCGGTTTAGATTGCATGATTTAGGAGACTTTTGTAAGCTGATTTTCGTTTTGTGTTGCTTACAATCATAAGATTTCCCCGGGTACTCAATTCAAAAGTGGTCTAAATCATGCATTCTCGAGCTGAGATCTTACTCGACACCTAATGTGAAATTTATTATTAAAGGTACTCAATCCGATTTGATGGTCCCCATATCATCAGATTCCAACAACAACAACATATCATGAAATGCCGCATCAGTTTTCAGAATCAATTAATTGCCAAAAAATAATGCTAACCACTCTTTAACTATACAATAAAATTGAACAAAAAGTGTTATATATCACATTTTGTTCAACCCAATTTGATATCGAGAGTCGGTTGGCATTCGTCGACTTTTTGCCAGGCTGCCAAAAAGTCCTGGTGGTGTAAAATAATAGATTTCAAAAATCTATATGTAAATCGATATCTAATAACTCTGAGCTTTGATTGGTAGGTTGACTAGGTTCCGCGACTCGACTCTGAGCTTTGATTGGTAGGTTGACTAGGTTCCTCGACTCGATCGAATATCTAATAACTCTGAGCTTTGATGGGTAGGTTGACTAGGTTCCTCGACTCGATCGAATATTTTTTACCCCAAAAACCGAAGAAATAGTAATTAAGGGGCGTTAAAAAAACTAAATATGTATGCTCTGTGTTATTTTGAAGTTCTGATGGGAAACTATCATGTCACAGGTTTTGTACTGGTGAAACATGATCTCTACGGGTGTAGCCAGAGTAGAGATTCATGGCATGATCCACATATAGAGTAGCCAGAGTAGAGATTCATGACATGATCCACTTATACAGTAGCCAGAGTAGAGATTCATGGCATGATCCACATATAGAGTAGCCAGAGTAGAGATTCATGGCATGATCCACATATAGAGTAGCCAGAGTAGAGATTCATGGCATGATCCACATATAGAGTAGCCAGAGTAGAGATTCATGGCATGATCCACATATAGAGTAGCCAGAGTAGAGATTCATGGCATGATCCACATATAGAGTAGCCAGAGTAGAGATTCATGACATGATCCACTTATACAGTAGCCAGAGTAGAGATTCATGACATGATCCACATATAGAGTAGCCAGAGTAGAGATTCATGGCATGATCCACATATAGAGTAGCCAGAGTAGAGATTCATGGCATGATCCACATATAGAGTAGCCAGAGTAGAGATTCATGGCATGATCCACATATAGAGTAGCCAGAGTAGAGATTCATGGCATGATCCACATATAGAGTAGCCAGAGTAGAGATTCATGGCATGATCCACATATAGAGTAGCCAGAGTAGAGATTCATGGCATGATCCACATATAGAGTAGCCAGAGTAGAGATTCATGGCATGATCCACATATAGAGTAGCCAGAGTAGAGATTCATGGCATGATCCACATATAGAGTAGCCAGAGTAGAGATTCATGGCATGATCCACATATAGAGTAGCCAGAGTAGAGATTCATGGCATGATCCACATATAGAGTAGCCAGAGTAGAGATTCATGGCATGATCCACATATAGAGTAGCCAGAGTAGAGATTCATGGCATGATCCACATATAGAGTAGCCAGAGTAGAGATTAATGACATGATCCACATATAGAGTAGCCAGAGTAGAGATTCATGGCATGATCCACATATAGAGTAGCCAGAGTAGAGATTCATGGCATGATCCACATATAGAGTAGCCAGAGTAGAGATTAATGACATGATCCACTTATACAGTAGCCAGAGTAGAGATTCATGGAGTTATCTGGTGGAATGTGATCTCTACAGGTGTAACCAGAGTAGAGATTGATGGCACGATCTACTTTAGAATTTATAGCGTGGAATCCACAAGCCTTGAAATATTGTGTCTGGCATTTGCAGAATGAGGTCCCCAGAGGGTGCATCTAGTGACACTATCCCGTATAGCGAGCTAGCACCACTAAATTCACCCTCTGGGGACCTCATTCTGCTCAGGTCTCATCTTGTGGGAAGTATCTGTAATCTCAAATTAACATTGTTTTTAGTTACTTATCGTATCAACTAAAGAAACTTGTTAATTTTATAATAAAGATACTTTCTAGAGAAGATGAGGCCTAAGCAGAATGAGGTCCCCAGAGGGTGAATTTAGTTATGCTAGCCCGCTGTAAATGACACACTATTTGCAGACTTGATCGTTCATATTGGAATATTGTTAGATTTTCATCATGCTACCTATGTGTCATTTGTTACATATATTATCATGTTGCAATTAAATATGAGATTTTCTTCATGTTCTCACTTCTTTCTCCAGTTAAAGAATCTTCTGTATAAAGCATTTCCAGAAGGCATCTAAATATGGCCATATTATCACTTGAGTAACACGAAATTTGGCCGTATTACCACTTGATTTTAGAATTATCCATCTTCATCTGCAATTTTGTCCGAGACCGTCGGTTTGACAACTTTTTTCTGGGCCACAAATAAGTTCACATCTCGAGAAATAACAAACTTCAAAAATCGATATCTGATCAATCTGAACTTTGATGGGTCAGTTCCTCGACTCGAATCAAATCTTTTTTTTACCCCCAAAGAAATAGTAATTTGGAGCGTTAATTCGGCAACAGACCTATTTCGCCAAGAAAATTCAAAATCGAGCATATAGTATTTTTATTATTATGATATAAAAACATCGCAGAAGTATCCGAAGTGTAAGTCACGTGAGTGAGATCACATGACGACAACGCGGTCACATGATCGATCAGCTGCATCGATGTGATTCGCTTACCGGTGACATCGGTGGGTGGAGCTTGAAATAATTCCGCCAATGGCATAACGAGTTTATAAATTACGTATATAGAGGATCTCCAACTCGTTATGTTGGGATATAAGATTTTATGAAGCGAGTTTGATAAAGTCGTAGACGAGTTGTGATTCAAATTTATCAAACGAGTTTCATAAAATCTTATATCACAACATAACGAGTTGAAGATCTTGTATATCACATGAAAAAAACTAAAGCTTTATGCCTTTTTAACAACATCAGCTCTGCAGAGAACACGCAACCTGTATACAATTCTTGTGTTGGCTCAGACGCTTCACCACTATACGTCAGTACTGTGCTACACGCGCAACGAAATATAGTCCCTTTTAGTTTCGTCTTTATTTGACGTCTATTGGGTTATTTATTGGTAACATTTGTCAATACTATAATTTTAATCAAAACAAATAATCAGTTTTCAATAGTAATTAACAGTATGGTACGGAATCAAAATTACGTCACGGGCGCAGGTATACAATGAAAGTGATTACCGCTTGGACTATTTGCTATTAGCCACTAGTGACAGATAAGAAAATATGTAATGGATTTTCCAATGATATTATAGGGGTTTCATGTGATATAAAAATATATATCGCAGTCGCCGGGTAATGACCTTTATACGATAAATAGCGATCATTGAATAAAACTGTGTGAATGTGCTTATTATGAACTGGATTTGCTAGAATGTTAGATTATATAACGAATAATGATGGTTAAAATGTACTTTGAAGCGATAAAAGTTGTGTGAAATGAGATTAATTTATGCAGAAATGCAATGAGTGAGCGGAATTTCGTACGAAACTAAATTGAGCTGTTTCTGAAACACAAGTTGGGCCTTCTAGCTTCTTCGTTGTATGGAACAAATTTTGGAAGCTAGTTTATACACTAGTGTCATCCCGTTGTGCACTATAGGAGTAGAATTAAACACAAATGGGATGTGATTAAAAAGGTGGTGGTTATAATAATGTTCCTGTCTGTTTCTTCACATTGAACCTTTTGTGTGGAGAAGTGCGAACCGCTTGCTAAAATCCTTCCAGTCAAGATACGATCAGTGCGTAAACAAAAGAATTCACTCGAATACAGAACAGACTGTCGAAATTACAATAATTTTTAATTAGGCATAACAACTTTTTTTTCTAAATTGAAGGCTATCCAGCCTAGCCGGGCATTGTTTTTCAGTTTGTGTTTGTTCGTTTTTTTTTTCCATTTTATTTTACGTTTTGATGGCAGATATTGACTTTCTAGAGAGGAAATTTTTAATTAGTTAGTCTAGAAAAAAAAATCCAGACAATAAAGAGCGTTCTCAATTATTAATGTGATCTATTTCGAGATGTCATGGGTGATTGTATGTGGTATTGTGACATTTAAATATAAAGAGCGTTCTAAATTGCGAACTGTGTTGTCTTTTTGGATGTACTTAATAATGGTGATCTGTATGTGGCATGGTGATTCGAATATATGAATAATTGAGAATTTTGGAAATAACTTACAAAGAATAACAAATGAAACACCCAGTGTTTTTATAACGTTTGGGAGCTTATTATGACAAAGTTGATGTAATCGTCTGCTGCCATTACCACTCACTTTGTGTCCATTTTAAAGTGCAAACAATTTCGCCGGTTGACACTGCATGATGAATAGTCGCTGAGTGACTATCAAATTTAGCACTATATTAGCATTGATTCAAGAAACCAAACATGCGGCGGCATGTCATCAATTTCTGCAAAAACGACTATCAGATGCGCTACTAATAACTTTATTAATATAAGTATATGGTCTGCTATATACGATAATGACTTCCAAAGTGAACCATGCTATCTTGATTTACTGAACTAACTCATCGCATATCGATGCAAACTATATACACACACAGATTCCGCATTTTAGTATCGGCTGACTACAATTACGTAATCGTAGTTGGCACAATATAAACTCCGGCTCCGAATCTGTGTTTTTAATTTGTTCGCCCGCAACTACGTCATTCATAGTTTAGTCACGGAAATCTCTGAATATCGGTGATGGTATTATTTATTAATATTTTGGCTTATTAATTATGCGATCGAATGGGACTTGGGTCATTTTAATCACAACAGGGAGGGCTTTCCGATTGCGTTTGGTAGTTTCTTGACCGAATAAATCCTTTAAAGTTTGTCTGTGTTAGCAGGGACAATCCTTGGGTTAAACACAAAGAAGAATGCTGTAACATATTTTTAATACATGGATAAATATGAATGATAAATAGGACTTAAAATTTGGAGACAACCGTAATCAGGTCAGCCACATCCACCTAGTTACAACAACGATAATAGGTAAATATGGATGTTGTCATTTTTTGAATGATACAAGAGGCATAACCCAACATAATTTTTCACAAAAAATTATTCAAAGACATTGTCATTTTTAAATCGGTACCACATTTGTTTTCGTGATGAAACAAGTCTCAATTCGTACGAAAGATTAATCATGATATCAACTGACATTTAATTTATCTAAATATTATGAAGGAGTGATTGAGTTAACCCTTTACCCAACAGAACGGCCCTGTGCCAATGCATTCTCTTATATATGCGAGTCGACCATAGGTCTCCTCGCATATATAAGAGAATGCATTGGCTTAACACATTAAAAATTATAAAATTGTTAAAGAATGTAAGAAAAAAAGGTAAAAAGTGTTAATGCATTCTCTTATATATGCGAGTCGACCATAGGTCGCCTCGCATATATAAGAGAATGCATTGGCCTAACAATTGTTTATCATTTTTTAAAAATAAATGTTTCTTACAATTTTTAGGACATAAAATAAAAAACATCCATTACCCTGCAAGGAGCCCCACACATATATAGAATCATATAGAAGAGTGTCGTCTGCTCATGTTTGTCTGGGGCTCTGTATGGGTGAAATTATAAAATTGTTAAAGAATACAAGAAAACATTATTAAAATTGTAAAAAATTGTTAGGCCAATGCATTCTCTTATATATGCGAGGCGACCTATGGTCGACTCGCATATATAAGAGAATGCATTGGCACAGGGCATAACTGTAACTATCACAATGCGGTCAAGGAGCCGGTTCCAATGATATCCATATTTGTATGGTTCTATTGAGACAGACCGAAGATATTTTAGACTGTTGAAGCTTTATTTGGGCGGTTTTGGCCGGTTTGTTGGGTAAAGAGTAAAGAGTTAATGTCATTTAGAAAGACATCCTCATGTCATTAACTAAAATAAGCTGGCGCAAAAGGTTACAAAATGAATTTTATTGGGAGACTGAAAGTTCGCTGTAATTTATCTACGAGCGCAATTTAGCTGCACACTGGGATCCCATAGTTTCCATGAAAAAAGGGAAGTGGTGGATTTATCACTCATATTCAACTATAATAGTTAACCCTTCCATGACTGGAGCTTCCTGAAATTTGGTGAAAACCCTGTGCCAATGCATTCTCTTATAATAGGCGAATCTCCCATTTCCATGAAAACAGGGAAACGGTGGATTTATCACTGTCAAATTCAACTACAATAGTTAGCCATTCCATGACTGGGGCTTCCTGAAATTTTACGAGAACCCTGTGCCAATGCATTCTCTTTTACAGGCGAGTCTCCCAATGGGGCGCCTCGCATATATAAGAGAATATTGCCACGAAATGGTTAAAGGCACAGGTGACCTTCGTTATAGGTTATAATTTAGAAATAACAGTTACCAAATTATGAAAATTTCCTCAAAAATATACTAATAGTATAGGATAATGATAGTATGAATGCGATATTTATTATCCACAAAAATACCTTGTGTGAGCCGAGCGTTTGTTTATATACAGCACGTAAATATTGAGCGATAAGCAAAACACTCAACACCGTGCCAATTTGTTTTAGGTGAGTGATTCAAGGTGACCCATTCAACACTGAAATCATGAGAGGAAAGGATTTATAGCAAGCGCTTTACCGATATGTTGTAAACAACTTGGTGGGATTTCTAACCAAGTTCATTTAGTGGGGTCTCCCCGATGTTGAGTGTTTTCCTTATCGTATAATCTTTATGTACTATCTGTTTACATAACATGGCATTTGTTTACATAACACTGAGTACTAACATGACAATAACATGCAATTTACGCCATATTTATGATTGGTATAAGAACAATATTTGTCTATAATGTAATAATCTTTCTATTTATGGCGGTTTTAATGGATGTGACTATTTTAACAGCAATACCCACCGCCAACGCTTGCTATATCTTTAAATTCAGGATGTGTCTGACCTGGTAATATGAATCGATAATAAATGCGATAATATAAATGTAAGTATTTGCTCAGAAATCCCTCCACATCGTCCTCTAATTAAATTTTTTTACAAATTTGTTAATAGTAATATCTGGTATAACAAAGGAAGCGGAGAGACACAATGTCCCAAACAGGATAATTGAAAACACAGATTCCTTCACAAGAATCAGAGAGAAACAATGTCCCAAACAGGATAACTGTATACATGGATTCCTTCACAATGTCCCAAACAGGATAACTGTATACATGGATTCCTTCACAATGTCCCAAACAGGATAACTGTATACATGGATTCCTTCACAATGTCCCAAACAGGATAATTGTATATAATTGTAGGGATTCCTTCACAAATGAATAAAATAAATTTGAAAAAGATGGAAGAAATATCAACATTGATTGAATTACATTTAATATACTACTTTCATGAATCATCTACTGGCATATGCTATGAGCTATGAACGGATTTATTTACTACATTTAATATACTATTTTCACGAATCATCGACTGGTAAGTGCTCTGAGCGGAACAAGTGGCAGTATTCTTGGCCCTCTAGAACCAATAGTGCGAGTAGCAAAGACGTTGGAACAATTTTAAACCTTGTTGTCAAGTTATACAGACATCTATGCTAAATAATCATTCTATACCAAAGCATCATTGATGAGTAGTTATCGGATAGGAAATGTTCAGATAATAAGTTTAACCCTTTCTATTCTAAAGCATCATTGATGAGTAGTTATCCCATAGGAAATGTTCAGATAATAAGTTTAACCCTTTCTATTTTAAAGCATCATTGGTGAGTAGTTATCCCATAGGAAATGTTCAGATAATAAGTTAACCCTTTCGATACTAAAGCATCATTGATGGGTAGTAATCCATGGGAAATGTTCAGATAATAAGTTTAACCTTTTCTATACTAAAGCATCACTGATGAGTAGTTAACCCATAGGAAATGTTCGGATAATATGTTTACCGGTAATCCTTTCTATACTAAAGCATCATTGATGAGTAGTTATCCCATTGGAAATGTTTAGATAATAAGTTTAACCCTTTCTATACTAAATACTCATTCACGAGTATTTTCCCTTAGGAAATGGTCTAATAATAAGTTTAACCCTTTCTATACTAAATAGTCATTGACGAGTAGTTTCCCTTAGGAAATGGTCTAATAATAAGTTTAACCCTTTCTATACTAAAGCATCATTGATGAGTAGTTAACCCATAGGAAATGTTCAGATAATAAGTTTAACCCTTTCTATACTAAATACTCATTGACGAGTATTTTCCCTTAGGAAATGGTCTAATAATAAGTTTAACCCTTTCTATACTAAATAGTCATTGACGAGTAGTTTCCCTTAGGAAATGGTCTAATAATAAGTTTAACCCTTTCTATACTAAAGCATCATTGATGAGTAGTTAACCCATTGGAAATGTTTAGATAATAAGTTTAACCCTTTCTATACTAAATACTCATTCACGAGTATTTTCCCTTAGGAAATGGTCTAATAATAAGTTTAACCCTTTCTATACTAAATAGTCATTGACGAGTAGTTTCCCTTAGGAAATGGTCTAATAATAAGTTTAACCCTTTCTATACTAAAGCATCATTGATGAGTAGTTAACCCATAGGAAATGTTCAGATAATAAGTTTAACCCTTTCTATACTAAATACTCATTGACGAGTAGTTTCCCTTAGGAAATGGTCTAATAATAAGTTTAACCCTTTCTACACTAAATAGTCATTGACGAGTAGTTTCCCTTAGGAAATGTTCAGATAATTAGTTTAACCCTTTCTATACTAAATAGTCATTGACGAGTAGTTTCCCTCGGGAAATATTCAGATAATTAGTTTAACCCTTTCTATACTAAATAGTCATTGACGAGTAGTTTCCCTTAGGAAATGGTCTAATAATAAGTTTAACCCTTTCTATACTAAAGCATCATTGATGAGTAGTTAACCCATAGGAAATGTTCAGATAATAAGTTTAACCCTTTCTATACTAAATACTCATTGACGAGTAGTTTCCCTTAGGAAATGGTCTAATAATAAGTTTAACCCTTTCTACACTAAATAGTCATTGACGAGTAGTTTCCCTTAGGAAATGTTCAGATAATTAGTTTAACCCTTTCTATACTAAATAGTCATTGACGAGTAGTTTCCCTTGGGAAATGTTCAGATAATAAGTTTAACAAAAGACCATAATGAACATTTCCCAATGAATATGGATCCTTCTGCACTTGTATTATATTTTCGTTTGAATGCTGTCTGCTTTCATTACCTGAACACCCCTCCAAATGAACAATAGACCATTCTAATATACACTTTTATAAGTGAATGGGAGAATCCATTCAGTATAGAAAGGGTTAATATCAGCAATATTTTTGCTACTGGAAATATTAATGTGAATATTATTTGCTGGTTACAAACTTCAGAGGAGTCCCGTCCATTCCGTATCTCATAATATTAATACACTACTTGTTACTTTTTAAAAGCATACTATTTTCTCTACATCCAGCATATAAGCACCACATCAGCACCAATATAAAATCTCAATAATGTAAAATGAATATCACAGACAAAGCAGGGACAAGCTTAGAGAGTCCAGGACTGAAAATATGATGCTGGTCATTTGCAGAATGAGGTCCCCAGAGGGTGAATTTAGAGACGCTACACCGCAAAGCAGACCAGCATCACTAAATTCACCCTCTGGAGACATCATTCTGCTTAGGCCTCATCTTCTGGAAAGTATCTTTATTGTAAAATTAGTTTCTTTCAATTCTTTTTTTTTAATTTAGTTTCTCTATATCCCCAAATTGGCAGACGACACATTGCATAATCAAGGTTCCCAATGGGTGTACATCACAATGTTCACCATCTGGGAACTTAAATTTGAATTTAGGTCTCCCATTAGTAGATTAGGCCTAAGCAGAATGATGTCCCCAGAGGGTGAAGTTGGTGATTTTAGCCCACTTTGCAGGGTAGCGTAACTAAATTCACCCTCTGGGGACCTCATTCTACAAATGTCCAGCACCATATTCTCAGGCCTGGAGATATCTGCTAAACACTAAAATGTGTCACTTCTCTATTATTTAAAGTTGGTGTATCTCTTTCAGGCCATAATTACAACAACAACATAATGTTTAAAAACCCAATTTCAAGACTATAAATACCTTTTTCTGGGAATAATACAGGATTGGGTGTATTATTTAGGAGATAAGCGTACTCTGTTGAGTTTGATATTTGGGGATTCGAGCATGAAAATAGTTTGTGCTGGGTGATGTCTACATGCAGTATATTATGATGCCCAGCTGAATGGTGCGGGGTGATGTCTACCCGCAGTATATTCATGCTCAAATCCCTGAATATCCAACGAAACAGGGTATGTTTATCTCCATTGAAATTCAATACACTGAACAAAAATTGAAAGAGACTGTACGAAATGCACTTTTTATCGGCATCACTTGCAATGAAGTGAGACATCCTTTTTCTGTGATAAAATCTCTGGGAACGTTCCATATGTGCATGAGTTATTCTGGAACATCAGAAGTCATCGACACCTATCTTTTATTTTATACCCCGAAATCTTTACAAAACTTACTGGGTATCCTCGACTCATATCTATTATTTTATACCCCGGAATCTATATAAAACTTACTGGGTATCCTCGATTCATATCTATTATTTTATACCCTGGAATCTATATAAAACATGTTAGGAAGAGAAACACCATCTTACGGCAGCGTAGAACCGCCGAACAACTTTAGTAACTATCTTGATTAATCAATTTAGCTATCTTGATCTTAAGGTCCCTGAGACGAAGCATCAGATTTGCTGATTGTACGAGTCATGAGTTATTCTGGAACATCAGAAGTCATTTAAAGCATCACTGTCCAACGACTCGATGGATTCTCCGCTCAGGTCAAGGTCATCGAGGTTCAGATTGGAGTAGTCCACATCTAGATCTAAAAAAGATAATTCAAAATGAAGGTTTTATCAAAATCAGAGAGAGGCTGTCGTCTGGTTTGGTGTGGGTTTACCTTTGTTTGAGTTGGTAAGCCATATCAGGATGCTAGTTTTATAGGTGGAGGAAAGAAATGTTAATTTCATCGGAAAATCACTCCATTGCATGAAAAAACCACCGAACCCCAATAATAAACTGACAGATTTGCCCAGATACACAAATCAGGTTAAATACCTTGTGCAAAGATCACAGATCTGCCCTTATTGGATTAGAAACAACTTTGCCATATCTGGACAAATTATGTTGGCCTAAAACACCATGCTCCATGATAACATTAGCCAATATTAAAAGTGACAACAGTGTATAACTGACATTTCATAATCATTGAAATCTTAACTAAAATACCTATCTTGTTCAGCCAGCGGGATTATGTGTGGTATTAATATTTAGTCCGGGAGTGATAAGGTACCCTATCAGAACTTAACTTCACCCCACTCATTTTCTTCCTTATTATGTCCCTCAACTAAGCAATGTTAACATCAACAAAAGAGTGGCCGCGCATACATCAGACAAGATGGCGTCAAACATGGCCACAGTTGTTCAGATGAGCCACGAGTCAGTTTGATGCACAATATAGAGAAAATGTTGTCAAACATATATAAAAATGTATGCTCAATGCTGTGCTGGGAGGTACCAGTTGGAAAATTGCAAGCCGGGGGAGGGGAGATGGAAATCTAAATTGGACACCCCTCATCCACAGAGACCCTCTAGTAATCAAGCCTGGGTGTAAGGTGCCTGTTATTGGCAGAATGAGGTCCCCAGAGGGTGAATTTAGTAACAATATCCCACATAGTGGGATAGCATCACCAAATTCACCCTCTGGGGACCTCATTCTGCATGGCCTCATCTGCTATGGGAGACAAACTCAGATTGAAGTTCCCAAGTGGTGAATATTGTGATGTACTACAGTACACCCATTGAGAACCTAGATTATGCAATGTGTCTTCAGCCAATTTGGGTATATAGAGAAACTAAACTGAACTAAAGCTGCACATCTTCAATATATGGGTAACAATACTCTGAAGTTTCAAATATCTACGATCAAAACTGTAGGAGGAGTTGATTACACCATGAAGGTACCCTCATATAGAAAATTATAAAAAAAAAGTTGAAAGGCCCATAACTCTAGGAAAATCATTGGATCAAATTCGAACTTGACGTGTATTTTGATATGAACGACCCACAAAAAAACGGGATTTTCAATTGAACAGTCCAAACTTGAGTTATCATCTGGAAACCAAAGAAAAAAGAAGAAAATTGAATTTTCTAAGTCGAAAAAAGTCCATAACTCTAGGAAAAATCATCGGATCAAACTCAAATTCGAACTTGACCTGTATTTTGATATGACTGATCCACACAAAAACGGTATTTGCAATTAAACGATCCAAACTTGAGATATCATCCAGAAACCGAAAAAGTGAGAAATTTTCTAAGTAAAAAAAAAGTTGAAAAAAGGGAAATAACGCCATAAAAGAACATCGGATCAAACCCAAAACTGCAGAGCACCTGTGTGCTTGGTTGAGACACCTACATACCAAGTTTCAAATCGGATTATCATTACTGGAGTTATAACTCCGGACGGACAGACGCACGGACGGACGATGGACGGACGGAGCTGATTACAATAGTCCCCCGAAAATAAATTTTACAGGGGACAAAAAGACTATGTGCAGAAGTTTCTATAGAAATTTGATAATAAAGAAACTTTCCAGAGAAAATGAGGCCTAAGCAGAATGATGTCCCCAGAGGGTGAATTTAGTGATGCTAGCCCGCTATGCGGGATAGTGTCACTAAATTCACCCTCTGGGGGACCTCATTCTGCAAATGACAGGCACACTAATCTCAGGCTTGATAGTAATCTCCCTGGTTACACAGAAAACTAACCTATATTTTGCGTAGGTTTCTTGTGATTGTTGATTTTAATCTGGTTGACCTTGAGATCCGCTGTATCCGTATTGAGGTCATCGAGCTCGAGCGTGCTGTATGAATTGCTATCACTAAAGCTGTCGTCTAACTGCGGATACTTTTCCACTAGTTTCTTCGGATATTTTTTCAACGATCTTGATTGCGGTGGCTGGATGATTCTAGCATTTCCTAGTTGGGAGAACACATACTCTTCAATATAGTATTGTTATAGTTATTGTTATATATGTTATAGTCCAATGCATTTATGACTTTTCCTGAACTAATTGCAACAGAAAATATTTTTCAGGGCAAGAGCATCGCCAGGGCCTGGCATAATATGCTCATGGAATTTCCAACAAGGGCCATAACTTGTGAATATTTATACAGGCCGAACCCAAATTTGAACTTGACTTGTAGTTTGGGTTAGTAAACTCACACATCAAATTTCATTCCATTCAGTTCAGAATTACTAAAGTTCTCATCGGGAAAATTGAGTGCAAATTCCAACAAAAAGGGCCTTGAACTCTGGTAAATATTGGCGGGTGGAACCCGAATTCGAACTTGATCTGTATTTCGTGCTAGTAAACCAACATACCAAATTTCATTCCATTCAGTTGAGACTATCCAAAGTTATAATTCGGAAACCAAAAGAAAAAAAGACGGATGGACAGACAGAAGTACGGTTTAATAACATAAAACATTCCATTAAAAAAAATGACACGATGAAATTAAGTTCTGATCTGTGGTTGGTGATTAAAGATGGTCTATCTCTTCCCAGAAAGTTTTAAATAGATTCCGCTGGATTCCGGGTCACAGTATAAAATAATAGATATAAATAGATTCCGCTGGATTCCGGGGCACAGTATAAAATAATAGATATAAATAGATTCCGCTGGATTCCGGGGCACAGTATAAAATAATAGATATAAATAGATTCCGCTGGATTCCGGGGCACAGTATAAAATAATAGATATGAATCGAAGACACCTATCTGGAAAAGTTTCTATATAAATTTTATTTAGAAATTCTCATCACACCATTTGGACAGTTTTAGGGGCTATTTTTAGAACAGAAATCTGCGCGAAAAGCATACCAAAAGAGTACCAAGAACTCTATCTTTTTAAGTAGCCTCAAGCACAGCAAATTGCATTTAATCTATAGATTCCACCATGATCTTACGATCGAAATAAACCACTCTATTATGCCTTTATAGACAAATAATATATACAATCTAAAGATTTATCTGTATTTTAAAATACGGAAGCTATTTGTAGTCTTAAAATTAGGATTTATTAAATTTATGTTGTTGTTGTAATTGTGGATAGCCTATCTTTAAACCTTGAGAATATAAACTCTAATGCTACTGAATATCATACTAACCATACGAGTTATTGCAAGTTTCGTTCACATCCTTATGTAATGAATTCTCTACATTGTTTAGTTTCCGCTGTAGTGAGGCTATACTGGATCTGTGGATAAAAAGAGTACAATTTGAAACAATTCATGTACTTTTAAAGTGAGTTTATATGTGTGGCAGATTGGTCAAATTAGGTATTTTATATAGACAAGAGCACAACGCACATGTTTATAATCGAGAATCTTTTATCGAATGAGTTCTGGACGGTTCAAATATAGATTTCACGAGAGCCGAAGACTCGAGTGAAATGTAAATCTATGTTATTTTATATCAAAACTCTGCTGCAGGGACAATTTTATGAAATAAAATAATTATCTATAACTGAAAGGAGCCTCACATATATAAGATTACGTTGGCTTAACACTATTATCTTGACCTGGTAAGCCAGTGCATTTTCGTTTTGTGATACCCATATTATATGAGAGACTCGAGTATATAAATGAATGCACTGGCACAGGATCTTTAATACTGCACCAGCGCAGCTCCCGTCATGAAAGGGTTAAAAATGGTCTATCTCTTCCTGAACACGTTTTATACTGTTTCCAGGGTATAAAATAATAGATATGAGTCAAATACACCGGAAACGCTTCTATCAATTAATATTGATTTATATTAATATTTTCTTATATAATGCGATAATCAAGTGGGACATTTTTTCGTTACTATTTTTAGAATATTTAGATAGAGTTATTCACTTGGTATGCTCTGAAAGAAAGTGAACTATAAATTGTCCCAAATTGATTGTATATATATCATACCAGAAAATTTGAAATAAAATCAATATTGATAGATGCGTTTCCACACAAGGGTCTTCGATTCATATTTATAAAACGTGTTATAGGAAGAGATAGATCATCTTTAAAGTGAGATATTGTGTTCAGTTCTTCACTTTATTAATTAAATTCGACACCTCTACTCACTTCAGACTCTCCATCTGTAAATGTTCCATGCTATTTTTGGTAAGAACCGGCTCGAGTTTGGACGCCGAGAGTTTACTGTGAGATAAATCTTGCACATCCTGAAACCATAAAAAGTAATAGCATGCTTAGGCAGGAGAAAGGTTCAACAGCATGATAAGGCAAAAATCTTAAAGACATCTTATGGACTTATTCGGATGCGTGGAAGTTATAAGTTAGTACTCAGCCGCTTTGCCAACCTGGGGAATGTAGCATTCTACTAACATCGCCGAAAATTAAAAAGAAATCGACCATACCACTCCATAGAAAACATCGTCTGAACTACGCTCAATTGTAAATATTTATATCAGATTCGGGACGCAACTATCGGCGATAAACAAATGATAATGATTTCGCCATCGAGAGTCATGGCATTGAATTAATATATATGAATGACGACGTGTTGTTGCAATTAGGATTAATATATATGAATGACGACGTGTTGTTGTCAATTTGGATTAATATATATGAATGACGACGTGTTGTTGTCAATTTGGATTAATATTCGTAAAAAATAACTACTTTGAGCAAGATTATTCTTTATTTCTATTTGATCACCCTACCGGAGTGTTTCACATCACTTTAATGTAGTTGGTAGCCTTTTCCACATTCGCATTGCAGCATATAGCTGAATGAGTGGTTGATGAGGAAAGGTTTCATGGAGAAAGGTTCAACAACAAGGTTTTTGAATATGGTCATATTTGCATAATCCATTAATTAGACATTGCAGCAGTATTTTGCATGTCGTTTGTTGAAATTATTATCTGAACATTTCCCACCAAAGAATATGAATCGTTCTGCACTGTAGCTTTTCATCTGTCTGTCATCGGCTATTTTTTTATCTGAACATCCTTCCAAATGAATAATGGACCATTCAATGTATACTATTATAGCTGAATGGGAGAATCCATTTAGTACAGAAAGGGATAACTGTAGCAGTTGAACAGGGTTTGCACTGTCGGTGGCCAAGTCTGAGTTTAGAGCATCTGTCATTTGCAGAATGAGGTCCCCAGAAGGTGAATTTAGTGACGCTATCCCACATAGCAGGCTAGCATCACTAAATTCACCCTCTGGGGACCTCATTCTGCTCAGGGCTCATCTTCTCTGGAAAATTACTTTATCATCAAATTTCTATAATTTCTTCTTCACATAGATTCTATTTCTATTTTTAGTTTGGTTTCTCTATACCCCCACATTGGCAGACGACACATTGCATAATCAAGGTTCCCAATGGTGTACATCACAATATTCACCATTTGGGAACTGCACTCTGAGTCTATGTCTCCCATAGCAGATGAAGCCATGCAGAATGAGGTCCCCAGAGGGTAACTTTGCTGATGCTAGACCGCTGTGCGGGAGAGTGTCACTAAATTCACCCTCTGGGGACCTAATTCTGCAAAATAACAGGCACACTAAACTCAGACTTGTCGGTGGCAAATTGTTTCGAAAATGGCCAAAGAAAATTACAAAATTTGAACAAAAAGATTCAACTCATGCCAGCTATCTCCTCTCAGAAGTTGAACGATTCTATGATAATGTTGCTAGGCAACATGAACTTACTTACCCTATCGAGCCTCTCCTGTCGTCTTTCCATATCTCTCTTATTGTTGGACTGCGTTAATAAATCCTGTTCATACTTAGCTGTAAAGGGAGAGAATATACATGTACCAGTGAATAAAATTTTGAGATGCACTGTAACCTTCAGGCGTGTTACGTGGTTTGTTTTGAGATGCACTGTAACCTTCATGCGGGTTACGTGGTTTGTTTTGAGATGCACTGTAACCTTCATGCGGGTTACGTGGTTTGTTTTGAGATGCACCGTAACCTTCATGCAGGTTACGTGGTTTGTTTTGAGATTCACTGTAACCTTCATTGGGTTACGTGGTTTGTTTTGAGATTCACCGTAACCTACATGCGAGTTACGTGGTTTGTTTTGAGTTTCACCGTAACCTTCAAGTGGGTTACGTGGTTTGTTTTGATTTTCACAATAGTCTTCATGTGGGTTATGTGGTTTATTTTTGGTTAACCCATTGTTCGGTCATGCAGAAAAAAAATAGTTAACACAATTTTTGAGCCAAGTCCCCCTAGCGAACTTCAGAAACACTGATAAATAAGTATCACATAAAATTACTCTTCATCAAAATTTTGTGGTCAGCATTGTCTGCTAGCAACTCATTCAAAGTGTATTCCACAGTATTACCAACAATGATCACCTTCTAGATTCGCATTCGATGTTTAAATAATTGATGATGTCCATACATTGCAAGTAGCGCACAGGTGAGAATATTTGGCCAACTTAGTCTCATTAGCCCATTAATCATTCGTGTGACTTTTATTTTGCACAACCCGTATGCAAACGAACGGATTTTTCACCTCAAGTTGTATGCACTGGAATACACACTTAATTTTATTTTTAACCTTTCCATGGCGGGAGTATCCTGAAATTTGGCTTACATGGTCAAGGTAAATATTAATTAAGCTCCCGTCATGAAAGAGTTAATGCTGCACAGCTCCCATCATGAAAGGGTTAATGCTGCACAGCTCCCATCATGAAAGGGTTAATTCTGCACAGCTCCCGTCATGAAAGGGTTAATGCTGCACAGCTCCCATCATGAAAGGGTTAATTCTGCACAGCTCCCGTCATGAAAGGGTTAATGCTGAACAGCTCCTGTCATGAAAGGGTTAATTCTGCAGAGCTCCCATCATGAAAGGGTTAATGCTGCACAGCTCCCATCATGAAAGGGTTAATTCTGCACAGCTCCCGTCATGAAAGGGTTAATGCTGCACAGCTCCAGTCATGAAAGGGTTAATGCTGCACAGCTCCCGTCATGAAAGGGTTAATGCTGCACAGCTCCCGTCATGAAAGGGTTAATGCTGCACACCTCCCGTCATGAAAGGGTTAATGCTGCACAGCTCCCGTCATGAAAGGGTTAATGCTGCACAGCTCCCGTCATGAAAGGGTTAATGCTGCACAGCTCCCATCATGAAAGGGTTAATGCTGCACAGCTCCCGTCATGAGAGTTAATTCTGCACAGCTCCCGTCATGAAAGGGTTAATGCTGCACAGCTCCCATCATGAAAGGGTTAATGCTGCACAGCTCCCATCATGAAAGGGTTAATTCTGCACAGCTCCCGTCATGAAAGGGTTAATGCTGAACAGCTCCCGTCATGAAAGGGTTAATTCTGCACAGCTCCCGTCATGAAAGGGTTGATTCTGCACAGCTCCCATCATGAAAGGGTTAATTCTGCACAGCTCCCGTCATGAAAGGGTTAATTCTGCACAGCTCCCGTCATGAAAGGGTTAATTCTGCACAGCTCCCGTCATGAAAGGGTTAATTCTGCACAGCTCCCGCCATGAAAGGGTTAATGCTGCACAGCTCCCGTCATGAAAGGGTTAATGCTGCACAGCTCCCGTATGAAAGGGTTAATGCTGCACAGCTCCCATCATGAAAGGGTTAATGCTGCACAGCTCCCATCATGAAAGGGTTAATGCTGCACAGCTCCCGTCATGAAAGGGTTAATGCTGCACAGCTCCAGTCATGAAAGGGTTAATGCTGCACAGCTCCCGTCATGAAAGGGTTAATGCTGCACAGCTCCCGTCATGAAAGGGTTAATGCTGCACAGTTCCCGTCATGAAAGGGTTAATGCTGCACAGCTCCCGTCATAAAAGGGTTAATGCTGCACAGCTCCCGTCATGAAAGGGTTAATGCTGCACAGCTCCCGTCATGGAAGGGTTAATGCTGCACAGCTCCCGTCATGAAAGGGTTAATTCTGCACAGCTCCCGTCATAAAAGGGTTAATGCTGCACAGCTCCCGTCATGAAAGGGTTAATGCTGCACAGCTCCCGTTGCATCAGGTTGCATCACATGTGCTAGAAAACCCCCCATAG
This sequence comes from Siphonodentalium dalli, assembly GCA_032622095.1. Taxonomy (NCBI): domain Eukaryota; kingdom Metazoa; phylum Mollusca; class Scaphopoda; order Gadilida; family Siphonodentaliidae; genus Siphonodentalium; species Siphonodentalium dalli. Next base: position 210,143,943 of record CP136069.1, read on the forward strand.
TGTCAAATTTGAAACATTGACAGAACAGACCCAAATTTTAAAATAAAAGGGAAAATTACAAAATTGACAATTCATTGAAATTCATTATATCCAGATAGACAAGGAAGGATACCTTAATAATGGACAATGTGAACAACATCACTAGACAGAACCATCTTAATGGACATGTGTTTATGGTAGAGTTCTTTTCCGTCTCGAGGGACAACTGGTGCAGGGGAATTAGGGAGATGTTCTCAAAGGCTAACATGTGAGAAATATATGACTATATGAATAAATGTGACATAGACAAATTAACAATACAACTGATTGAACTTAATGAAGCTAACTGGCTTGCTGATGTCAAGCACCTCAGGAAGCTCCGTACATACAAACTGTTCAAAATTGCATACTGTGTGGAACCCTATGTACTTTTGCGGATGTCGCACAGAGAACATTCGCTGATGGCTCAGTTCTGTTGTGGCATCTTGCCTCTCAGAATAGAAATGGGTCGTTTCCGAAATGAGGAGGATATGATTTGTGTTTGTGTGAAACAGGTGAGGTGGAAACTTCACTTCACTTCCTCATTCATTGTCCAGCTTACAGACAGGAACGTTAAAACCTATTTTCTCATGTCGATATTTCCCCGTTTCATTCTGATGTAGATATCATGGCTCACTGTGTAAATAATTGTGCTGTACATACTGCTCGGTTTATATCTCAGGCATATTCAATCAGACAATCAAAACTATCTAAATAGCCAAAACATGCATTAACAAGAGATGGACTGTCGTCCGGTGCATACCCCCTCGTGGCATACTGCCTCATGTGGGCATATCTATAACTTATGAGGGCTATACTCAGACAGATGGACCCAAACTATCAGCATTTTCATATAAACAAAGATGAGTAACTATAGAACAATAAAAACAAAACAAAACAAACATTTGAATGTGCCATTAAATGTCCTCATTGTGGTGAACATCCATACAAAATTTCATTGAGATCCGAGCATTACTGTTCAAGTTATGAGCTGAACAGACATTGGATGGACCAAACAACCAACTTTTCCAGATAAACAAAGATGAATAACTCTAGAATGGAAAAGCAGAACAGAACAATGGAACCCTCTATTGAATGTCCTCATAGTAGTGAACATCCATACCAAATTTCATTGAGATCCCAGCACAACTGTTGAAGTTACGACATGAAGAGACACCAGACGGACCAAAAAGCCAACATTTCCAGATAAACAAAGATGTATAACTCTTGAATGGAAAATCCGAACAAAACGATGTAACCCTCTAGTGAACATCCAGACCAAATTTCATTGAGATCCCAGCACAACTGTTGAAGTTACGACATGAACAGACACCAGACGGACCAAAAATCCAACATTTCCAGATAAACAAAGATGAATAACACCAGAATGGAAAATCCGAACAAAACGATGGAACCCCCTTTTAATGTCCTCATAGTAGTGAACATCCATACCAAATTTCATTGAGATCCCAGCACAACTGTTGAAGTTATGACATGAACAGACACCAGACAGACCAAAAATCCAACATTTCAAGATAAACAAAGATGAATAACTCTAGAATGGAAAATCCGAACAAAACGATGTAACCCTCTATTGAATGGCCTCATAGTAATGAACAGCCATACAAAATTTCATTGAGATCCGAGCACTACTGTTCAAGTTATGACATGAACAGACATCGGATGGACGTACGGACGGACGTGTGCAAAACAGTATACCCCCCTTTTTTTTTTAAAAGGGGGTATAATAATAATATTGTATTTGTGTACCAAGTGACTTATAGGCCCAGTGGGCTGGATGTTTGTTAATATAACGTCACTATAATAAATAAATAAATCACTAGTCCCTCTGTTTAAAGGCATTCTGTTCCTCACCTCCATACAAAAATTCATTGAGATCCGACAAATCATTGTTGAGATATCTGTGGACAGACAGAAAACCATAATTTTCAGATAAAGAAAGAAGGATAACTATATATTGGAATAAGAGCATTGCTAGGGGGTGGCAAAATACACCTGTGGTAATTTCAACAATAGACCATAACTGAGGTGAAAATTGACCTGTATTTTGGACTAGTAAACTCACGTATCAAATTTCATTCCATTCTGTTCAGACTTTACTAAAGTTATCATCCAGAAATGAAAATTAGGCCACCTGTTTCAGCTAGTTTGGTATTAAAGAGACTTTTCAGAGAAGATGAGACCTAAGCAGAATGAGGTCCCCAGAGGGTCCTTTAGTGATGCTAGCCCAATGTGAGGGGTAGCATCACTAAATTCACCCTCTGAGGACCTCATTCTGCAAATGTCTATCAATCTAAGAAGATTTAATTTAAAAATTAAATTAAAAAAAAAAACAATTAAAAATTAAATTAAAAAAATTAAATTAAAAATAATTTATATTTGGGACATGATGTAATAAATTTATCCGCGATTATAACAATGTTTTTAATTTAGCATGACACTTGTCATAATTTTCACATTTAATGGCAAAACGAATGTGTGTTCTTTGATTTAGATATATTAAAGAGTTCAAGGCTCAAAATAATTTTTGTTTTACTGACTGTCAAAATGACAGGCACCAAATGGATGGTGTTGGTCATTTCAAAATGATGCCTGTCAAATTTTCAGATGTACTGTATGAGAGAGTATTTAAATTTCCAATTTACTTGTTATTCGTCAATGATGTGCACATTTTAGTGAGCATCCAATTGCCACCCAGGAAAAACCTATGTTATTTTTTGTTTTCAAAAGTTCAAAAACTTTATGTCGATTAATAAATACACATGCAATTCACAAACGAGATAATTATATTCACTCTGAATTGATCTTAATTAAAAACTAACTATTTTTTACTCTCATTGTCAGATTTGGCCAGTATTGGCTCCTTTGACATACCCAAACAGATACAGATTGTTTAAAAATTTGCATTGGACAAAATGTCCGACAGATACAGAAGTGCACTGGTCATAAGCTATTTTTCATTGGACAATGACCATGACCGGCCACTTATTTTGAGCCATGACCATATTCTCATGCCTGATTCCAGTGTACTTTTTAACTCTTTCGCTGCCAATCTCGCATAAATGCGAGTTACCCAGCCGCTGCCAACAGCGCATTTATGCGAATTTGGGGGTGCATCTGGTATAAGGGATGTAATTCTATTGTATTGTTACATTATGAAGGGGGTTCGGTTATTTTCAATAGAGTGATGGTGTGCGCTGATAATTTAGAAGAAAGGTCAATCAAGTTCATGCTACTCCTGAAGTTCCATGAGTACAGTCCAAGCCAGAATATACCGTTGACAAATTAACTTTTGGTGGGATGCGATTGATGAGTGGAAAATAAACATAAGTGTTCCTTTTGAAAAAATAAAATAGTTTTATGTACAGTATTAACACTAAACTACTCTAGTGTATTACTATAGTATACAATGTTATCCTGCAGTATATTATGGTTTTACTACAGTAATGTATAAAATACTATGCATCTATGATCTACCATAGTTATATTATAGTTATACTATGATAAAAAACTGCCGAAAAACATAAATTAAAGCAAATCCAAGATGGCCGTTAATGTCACGTGACCATGTGACCCCCTATGATGACCCCTATGACCTTGAATGGGTTTCCATGGCGGCTGTTGATAGGTCATTGCCAAATATACTCACATGTGAAGTTTCAACTAATTACATCAATAATTACCCGATAGTCATTGCATTACCCATATATACATAAAATACTGATATTTAAATCCAGAATGCTTGGCACTGGGGTGTATGTCCATGTGACACGGTGGCAGCAAAAGAGTTAACCCTTTCATGACTGGAGCTGAGCTGGTGCAGCATTAAAGATCTATGTGAGTGCATTCTCTAATATATATGTCTCGCGTATATAAGTGAATGCACTGGCCTAGAACGTTGAAGTAAATATTGTTAAGGCAATGTATTCTTTTATATATGCGAGGCTCCCTATTGGAGACTCACATATATAAGAGAATGCATTGGCACAGGGTTTTCGAAATATTTCAGGAAGCTCCAGTCATTAAAGGGTTAAAGGACCCCGCACACTTGAGCAATCGAGCTTAGAATTATTGCTCCAAGCACTATGGCTCATTGTCTTTCTTAGCCAAACAATGAAATTAGGCTTCCCTCAATGTGTAAAATACACCTGATGCATGGAAGGGTTTACAACTGATTGGTAGAAACAATAACGTTTAATATTAATATTGAGTCAAGAGACAAAGAATTTAATGAAATAAACAATGGAGAATAACTCTAAATGCATACATCAGCAACATGTCACTGAAAGCCAATGTGATGGGGAACAACGTTATCAAATAGCATTGAGATCTGATAAACCGATAAGGGGGATGTGCAATGAATTTTTAAAAATCTGTTTTGTCTGTGTAAGATGCATTGCTAATAACAGAGTACCAAACGATTTTATCAGGTTACGTACTGAGCCGTGTATGTTTTGGCTGTGTAAGATGCGTAGCTATCAACAGGGTACCAAACGATTTTATGAGGTTACGTACTTAGTCGTGTATGCATCATTCCCATTTCTTGTCTAACTAAATCAAGATCCTCATGGACACGTCGTTTCCTGCAAAACAACAACAATACCGGGTATAAGTAGAGTTACACGATTTCCAGCAATTTTGGGCAACCTGGGAGGGGATACTGTACTTCAAATCTTGGCATAGGTCCCATCAAGCATGTTTTAATTTCGGCAGAAATTGTAGCATGTCTGTAATTTAGCTTCTTTGTAAAATTTGTCATTAAGCTATGCGCCTTGGTTTGCACACACAAAATGCTCATTTTTTGTCCATTTTTGACTCAAATTTACAATTTTCAACCCAAAAACTTACCATGACAGAGGGAATGTCAGTAAATAAGCTTCTCCAACTGATAGAGCTACATGTACATCTATGTTAGAGCTGAGAAATATTTGAAATAGAAAAAAAGTTATTGTATCAATTTAAAAAAAATGTCTTGCAAGGGCAGATGATAGAATTCAGGAGAGAGAAATCGGGCTATTTTCCTGTAACCCAATAACACAAATTTGGCCTTCACTGAATATGAAAATCCTGTTGAGTATCCAAATTTTTCACCTTTTTGTGAACTTAACCAGTTTTGTAAAATAATTAAACCTTCAAACAAGTAGTGACACATGGAACATGAGGCTACACTGACTGTTATGCCCCCAAGATACTTATTATTCTATTTTTTAGACCCCTTACAACTTGATAAATCGTGTACTGCTACCTTAAGTTAAGACGGCTATTGGTGAGGGAGTTCACTTGCTTTTTATGGTTTTTTTTGCTTGTTTTATTTTGATATATAACTACGTACAACTATTGGCATTGTGGTCTGATGGAGGCAATTACATTCTTTTGATACAAAACTAAGTTGATTAGATTGGCTACAAAAAGTAGAGTTATTTCCCTTTAGTCATTAATCTAGCTTATTTTCTTTGTAATTCTGTCAATTAGATTTTCAAAATGTTGCCGATTGATCACATCTCTGGGTTTCCATCCCATGATCTATATGTTCAATTTTCACAACACATGTAAGGTTTTAACCCTTTCTATACTAAATGGATTCTCCCACTCAGTTATAAAAGTATACTTTTGAATGGTCTATTATTCATTTGGAGGGATGTTCAAGTAATAAAAGCAGATGATAGACAGACAAAATTATAATACAAATGCATTCATATTCATTGATGGGAAATGTTCTGAACATTTCGAGGGAATTACTCATCAATGAGTATTTAGTATAGGAAGGGTTAATAAGGGAATTACTCATCAATGAGTATTTAGTATAGGAAGGGTTAATAAGGGAATTACTCATCAATGAGTATTTAGTATAGGAAGGGTTAATAAGGGAATTACTCATCAATGAGTATTTAGTATAGGAAGGGTTAACTGGCACAGATGAAAGATTTCTCAAATTTACGGAAAAAATATCAGAAATAAAGCATGTTTTTCAGAGCCATACCAACGAGTTCGTCCGGAAATCTTCTGCATAGGTATGTTTTGAGATACAACTTATATTATGTCGACATAATTATGTATATATATATATATAATTTTGGTGTTCAAATTAGCTACGCCTGTTTAAAAACCTACAGTTCTATGACATTTCAAAATGACTTATATATCTTACATATGACGTCACATGAAGGAATATTAACAATTCAGACTGCATAATCCATGATGGAATATTCAATCGCATGAATCAAAATAACTTCAGTTAGGGGCGGGTGGCCTATCACAAAAATCATTTCGGCCATGTGCTCAGTGGATTAGCGGGCATCGATAACGACTGACAAAAACTACACCGGTGATATACTTTAAAGAGCGCATATTAAGTGTTGACAAACAAAGAGCCTGGGCCTAAAGTTGAAATTGACATGCTGGCCAGATTTAGGGTACAGTCCCCCTTTAACCGGAATTGGAAGCAGACAACATGTGAGACTGTCCGGAAAATGTATATTGCTTTATCCTAACAAGAAACTATTTTGACTTCATGCGCAATTTTCTCTTCATCCTAATTTTCAAAATTATGTATACCACAAATGTTGCTGAGTGATCAAAGCTCTGGAATATTATCCCATGGCATTCAGGTGCAATTTTCACAACACATGTAAGTTTGGGATTTATCACATACATTGTATATATTTTTATGCATTGGCACTAATGGGCTTCCGTATAAACATTATAAATCAAACATCTTAAACAGGTCTGGGTGAACCATCTATAGATCTATAATAGTCTGATTTGGGCTAAAATAGACTGATCGGTCTTTCAGTCAGCATGCATCTGGGATAAGGGGAGTCACTCTAAACTGTTCTATTACTATCCTTCAACCAATACTTAAACAAAATTAATTCTGATTTCTTTTGAATGACACAGAATAATTATTTACTAAAAATATTAAAAACTAGAATGCACTCACTGGGGCTGCCTATACTTGCGCCCATCACACATTTGGCATGTTTTGTGGCGTCTACCAACAACAGTTTGAACCACGGGTGCTGTCCTCTCGTTTGAGCTAAATCGATAACAAGACTCTAGATATCAAATCTCACTTCACCCATCGCTGAAATAGTTGTGTGTACGGACAGAATATCTCTGTTATCTCAAGTTGATCTATTACACTAATGCTAGTCTTAGTGATACGTACGAGTTGTTCGACATATTTATAGAAAGGGTGTGAAAACGATTGGTTGCCGATGATGCTATATTACCGGTATATACCTATTGGGTTAAATTACAAGTTTGACTAGAATGACATAATTACAAATACCGACACAATTAAATAAAAGACACGCGACCATTGGCTAGTCTTTGATTAACATTGTGTCAATGGGAACGTTCCCTCATTAGCAACTGATCTACAATCTTCTGGAACATACCATCAAAATGCCTATTGCGTTGAGAATGAGAAAGCTTGTTTCCCCAGTTAATTAATAAGGCATTTCAATAATCCATGTTTCCACATTCACATTTTTCAGTGCAATTGTTTTTCAATTGAACCACGCGTTTGACTGTTTGGCCGGACATGATTTATATGCACCAGGATCTTTCGAAAATGTTTTGAACTTTCTAGAAATATGTTGGCACCTCACTGTCTCTGCGAAAAAAAAGAACGATTCCGCACGCATTTTTTATACTTGATCTTAACTCATTTCCTCGAGTTTCAAGTTACATAAAATATAATTTTAATGGGCAGTACTATTGCCCACTTTTGTTTCCATGCAGTATATATATATATTTATAATAATATAACACGAAGTTGTTGGCAGATTGAATGGTTTAGCCAGTCCGTGTAATACGAGTCTCAGCTGTCTGGACATCGACGCAGTCATGTCTGGTGTTTTGCGTGACCATGTAGCTCGTGACGTCCTGATGTGCGTCGTGACGTCATGGCGTCTTGATCGGTTTCCAGGAAGAAATAATTCAAAATTGTTCATTTATTTATCAAAATAAAACCAGATAACGATGCAAATTAAGAATATATGTGGATTTAAATTACAATTGATGCAACCGTTTCATATTAGCGTGTGTATTATTTACAGTATGTACTTCTGGTATGACGTAACATATTCGCGGAAGGACAAACAGATAAACAGACAAAGATCCGGATCGAAAACATTACTTGCGTCCAGCATGGACTGGCCCAAGTAATAAACATATACCCCGCTGGACAAAACAAGTGTCCATTGGCACCGCGGTGTATTTGCCGTTCGGCCGCGGTGTCAGAGTTTGTAACTGCAGTTGAGCACCGCGGCCGAACGGCAAGTAGACCGTGGCCCAACAGCAAGTACACTGCGGCCGAAAGGCAACTACACCGCAGCCGAACGGCATGTACACCATGGTTAGATTTCTGGTTTGTATCGTCTTTTTTCAGTTTAATGAATGTACACCGCGGCAACTACACCATGGCCGAACGGCAAGTACACCGCGGCCCAACTGTAGTTAGCCGGTGGAGCCGCGGTGTAGTTGCATTTCAGCCGCGGTGGCAACGCTAACTGCACCCCGGTTAGGTGGACACTTGTTTTGTCAAGCAGGGTACACTCTCAACTCAACTCTCAACAATGGCACAATGAAACAATCTGAACTTTACAGAACAAATATAAGAAACAGAACACGTTTCTCAGTGTCATATCAATGAGTTCCTTCTGCATAGGTATGTTTTGTGATTCCTCTTATATTACTAATACTAGCACATAATTTTGGTGTTTGAACGAGCCATACCTGTTTAAAATCCTATATTTTTATGACATTTCAGAATGACTTACATATCTATGACATCCCTGCTTAGGCCGAGAATGTGGCCGTCTGCTTGCCGGCCGTCTGGTTTGATCATCTGATACTCCAGTCTGTGCTGAATCATCTGTATCTCTGACATCATTTCCTGTCTGACCTGCTCCAGTCGTTTCTCAACCTGATGATCAGGAGAACGACTCACGTTCAGTCTCCCACTCAGCTGACTAAGCTCATCTGAAATAATATCATCATTGTCCGTATTATATGTTAGGTGTACGGGTCAGACAGGTGTACGGGTCAGCTAGTATGGAGCATGACTCATGTTCAGTCTCCCACTCAACTGACTAAGCTCATCTGAAATAATATCATCATTGTCCATATTATAATTATGCTAGGTGTACGGGTTAGAGAGGTGTATGGGTCAGAAAGGTTTACGGGTGAGCTGGAGCATGACTCATGTTCAGTCTCCCACTCAACTGACTAAGCTCATCTGAAATAATATCACCATTGTCCGTATTATATGATAAGTGTCGGGTTAGAGAGGTGTACAGGAGCCAGGTGTATGGGTCAGCTGGTATGGAGCACGACTCATGTTCAGTCTCCCACTCAACTGACTAAGCTCATCTGAAATAATATCATCATTGTCCGTATTATATGTTAGGTGTATGGGTTAGGTGTATGGGTCAGCTGGTATGGAGCACAACTCATGTTCAGTCTCCCACTCAACTGACTAAGCTCATCTGAAATAAAATCATCATTGTCTCTATTATATGTTAGGTGTACGGGTCAGACAGGTGTAGAGGCCAGACAGGTCTATGGGTCAGCTGGTATGGAGCACGACTTATGTTCAGTCTCCCAGTCAACTGACTAAGCTCATCTGAAATAATATCATCATTGTCAGTATTATATGTTAGGTGTATGGGTTAGAGAGGTGTATGGGTCAGACAGGTGTAAGGGTCAGACATGTGTATGGGTGAGGAAGGTGTATGGGTGAGGAAGGTGTATGGGTCAGACAGATGTACAGTACGGGTCAGCTGGTATGGAGCACGGCTCATGTTCAGTCTCCCACTCAACTGACTAAGCTCATCTGAAATAATATCATCATTGTCCTTATTATATGTTAGGTTTACGGGTTAGAGAGGTGTACGGGTCCGACAGGTGTATGGGTCAGCTGGTATGGAGCAAGACTCATGTTCAGTCTCCCACTCAACTGACTACCGGTAAGCTCATCTGAAATAAAATCATCATTGTCTCTATTATATGTTAGGTGTACGGGTCAGACAGGTGTACGAACCAGACAGGTGTATGGGTCAGCTGGTATGGAGCACGACTTATGTTCAGTCTCCCACTCAACTGACTAAGCTCATCTGAAAAAATATCATCATTGTCCGTATTATATGTTAGGTGTATGGGTGAGGAATGTGTATGGGTCAGACAGGTGTACAGGTTAGACATGTGTATGGGTGAGGAAGGTGTATGGGTGAGGAAGGTGTATGTGAGGAAGGTGTATGGGTCAGACAGGTGTACGGGTCAGCTGGTATGGAGCATGGCTCATATTCAGTCTCCCACTCAACTGACTAAGCTCATCTGAAATAATATCATCATTGTCCTTATTATATGTTAGGTGTACGGGTCAGGAAGGTGTACGGGTCAGGAAGGTGTATGGGTCAGACAGGTGTAAGGGTAAGACATGTGTATGGGTCAGACAGGTGTAAGAGTCGTACAGGTGTATGGATCAGGACGGTGTATGGATCAGGAAGGTGTATGGGTCAGACACAGCCTTCATATCAGCTGGTATGGAGCATGGTATGGGGTTCATTCTGCAAATGACAGACACACTACATGTATTTCAAGCCTTGTATTGGATCAGGGGCTAGAGAGGAGGGTGTTATTTTAGAACTCACAACACATATCTCGGACCTGTTCCCTGTAGTAATCGAGATCACCGTCCATCTTATAAACAGGGGGGGGGGGGGCTAGAGAGGAGGTAGTTATTTTTAGAACTCACTGCGCATATCTCGGATCTGTTCCCTGTAGTAATCACGATTGCTAGCCATCTTATGAACAGGGGGGGGGCTATACAGACGGGAGTTATTTTTATAACTCACTGTGCATATCTCGGATCTGTTCCCTGTAGTAATCGCGATCGCTGTCCATCTTATGAACAGGGGGGGGGGGGGGGCTAGATAGGTAGTTATTTTTAGAACTCACTGCGCATATCTCGGATCTGTTCCCTGTAGTAATCACGATCGCTGTCCATTTTATGAACAAGCTGAGTTAAATTCTCTGTCACCTGAAATCAATAAGAAACATGTTCACCATGTACATGTATAACCCTTAATATACTAAATGGATTCTCCCAATCTGTTATAAAAGATGGGAACGGTCTATTATTCATTTGGAGGGGTGATTAGGTAATAATAGCAGATGGCAGACAGGAAAACAGATAATATAAGGGCAGATTGATTCAATGTCATTGGAGGGAAATATTCAGATGATGGTCGTTTGTTGAACCTATTATCTGAACATTTCCTAAGGGATAACTACTCGTCAATGAGTGTTTCCCACCTTTGAGCCTGACTATCATTTTATATCATGTATATAACTTCATATTGCCAAAATTTTAATAAACACGGTTACCATTTGATTGGGTAGCAATTTACCTCAATTGATAGCCGGCTCAAACCAAGCAACTCCCTCTGGGCCTCACATTTGACCAACAGAGAGCTTTTTGATGAATGGCAAAAAGCCATATTTCCGACTAAATCCTGAAAAATTACCCATAATTCTGCTGTGGTTAAGGAGTCGAATATTTAAGGCATTACTGTATATGTACTACTCATCTAAATATTATAAAAATCTTATATACATACATGTATGATACATGTATGTCATTCTAGGTCACAAAAAAATCTTTCCCATACATTTTAATTTTATTCTATTGATGTTTATTTAATTTTACTTAAGGACTATAGATACTCAAATTATAGAGCAGAAAGTAGGAGCATGCCTTGAAAACTGTCAACACAATAATTATTAACTGCAAAAGTCACTTCTTAAAAGAATGAACAGTAAAATATTTAATTTTACCATACTTAGTTCAATAGTTCATAATAATTGAAGACTTTAAACTGGTACTAAGTATTCATGAAATAATTCTCAATAGAAAACCAAATTTAGTTAACATAAAACATTTAGGAGATAAACGTACTCTGTTGAGTTGGATAATGGGGAGTTCGAGCATGAACACAGATTATGAACAAGCCACTTGTCCGTGAGTTCACAAACTGTTTCATGCTTGAATCCCCAAATATCCAACTCAACACGTTTATGTAATTCAATCCATCAAGAAATTTAAAAGAAACTGCATGTAAAGAACTTTTTATTGACATTATATGCTTTGTAGTGAGATATCCTTTGACATCACATGCTTTGAAGCGTAATATTCTTTTTGCGGTGATCAAATCTATGGATACGTTCCATGTGGCTACTCTTAACAGCACCAGAACAACTTCATGTTATGTTAATCGCATCTACATGTATAGAAAACAATGTTCCAGTTGACTCAATTACGCGACACCTAGCAGCGTGGTAACGTATTTTATGCACATTGCCGATGACACCGTGGGGTGACTGTACTTCATTAAAGAATTGTGCATGCTTCAGCGATCGAAGCTGGTGAGTCGAAAACTCAAGTTAGCAGCTCTCAGCCAATCTCAATGCATGTATCAACGACTAATATTTTATTTGATTTATGATCATGGTATCCAGTATTTAGTACCTACCCAGAATAGTCCTTAAAATTTAATAAAATATATGACCAGGAAGCTTTTTGAGGGTGGTATCAGGGGGGGGGGGGGGTCGGAAAAAAAATTCAGGCACGTATGGCATTTTTCCCATTTCGATCATTTTTTGTACCCACCCACCCCCACCGCCAAATTTTTTTCTGTTTTCGGCAGTTTTTTCCGACCATTTTTTTACACCCACCCTCCTTTTAACACTAAAACAGATTTGCGGGGGGAAATTCACTGTAAACAGCTGTATATGAATTTCTGTGCATACTATTTATCATGGATGTTAACATGGACATGTAAATAGGAATGAGTCATTTTGAGGTCATTCGTCCAAAAAAAAATGGCTGCCAGCGGCCATCTTGGATTTAAAAATTTGCAACAAAATACAACACGATAACTGCCTGCAGTCAGTTTACTAGTTAGAATTACATTATTTCTCTCATTCAAAGTGGTTTTGAAGCCCAACTCATTGCCAAAATACTAAAAAAACAAGCAGGAAATGTTTTTTTTAGTTGCGGAAAAAATTGCTTGTTGGTGGCTTTGACAACCCACCCACCCACCCCGGCACAATTTTTTTTCTTCACACCCCCCCCCCCCCCCCCCGGGTGGTATGGTCTAACAAAGTATATTTTTAAGGACAGGAAAAAAAATAGGAAATGGATTACACACCTTGCTTTGTTTATCAAGTCGATCATATAGCATCATGAGCATGTTGTTAGTTGCACCATCTTGTGGATGTGATTGATGCCCATTCGGTGGTGTTTCGTAGCCATTCTCCGAGTATGAGTCGAAGCTGTGAGAGCGCGGCAGATTACCAACAGATCGGAATCCTGAATCTATCCCCGACTGAACCGGGTGAAAGGAATTAACACCTGCAATATCATATGAAAGCCTGAATATAGTGTGCCTGATCCAAGCCTAAGTCTAGTGTGCCTGTCATTTGCAGAATGAGGTCCCCAGAGGGTGAATTTAGTGACGCTACCCATACAGCAGGCTAGCATCACCATATTCATCCTCTGGTGACCTTATTCTGCATGGCCTCATCTGCTATGGGAGACCTAGACTCAGAGATTTAACTTCCGAGATGGTGATGGGCACCCATTGGGCACCTTGATTATGCACTGTGTCGTCTGCCAATTTGGGGATATAGATTATAGAGAAACTAAACTACATGTAAAAAAGGGAAAAAGAAGATTTGTGAAGAAATTTCTAAAGAAATTATAAAACTGTAAATTTGGTAACAAAGTTACTTTCCAGAGAAGACGAGGCCTAAGCAAAATGAGTTTCCGAGACAGTGAATTTAGTGGTGCTAGCCTGCTGTGCGGGCTAGCGTCACTAAATTCATCCTCTGGGGACCTCAATCTGCAAATGTCCAGCACCATATTCTCAAATACTGAATACTAGCAAATAACACCTAAGATGAATGAACAGACTGATATTACAGAAATCCATTTTAACTTTAACTCTTCCATGATTGGAGCATCCTGAAATTTAGCAAAAACCCTGTGCCAATGTATTCTCTCATATATGTATGTGCATCTGCCATAGGGAGCATCACATATATAAGAGAATACATTGGCCTAGCAATATTTACCTTGGCCTTGTAATCCAGTGCATTCTCTTATATATGCGAGGCTCCCTACATGTACATGTACATTGAATGAGCACCAGCGGAGCTCCCGTCATGATAGGGTTAAAGAACATAACTCTGCAATAAATGAAACTCTTTCCATGTGGATATCCTTTCGCCAAGGTGGCTTTACCAAATGTTATTGAAATTCGACATAAATGCACATGTATTATGACTTATAGAGAGCTCCAAAGTTATAAAGGATGGACGCGCACATGCATGAATGCATGGTTGGTGCACACGGAATCCATTTCCTGTATCTCCCACTAAGCTTCGTTATTGGTGGTGTACCTGATGGAAATCCAAATGAAGGAATAATAGAAATTGCCATACTTCTATTTAAGAGATATATATACTCATGTAAGATAAGAACTATTAACCCTAATTCACATGGTTTTACAGAATGGTTAAAAACTTATGAGACAATTGAAACTGTGCCATTAAAGGGCTATTCCACAAAAAAAGATATTTTATTCCAAGAGAGATGGAATATAATTGATGAATTATTTTTAACATAAACCCACAAAAGTATCAACGGGGCAGAGTCTGAATTGATCAATATCTTATACCATCTATAATATACTATACTCATTCATATAAAATGATTTGAACATGTTTATTTCAGCCAATGACAAAACACTTTATAGTCTATCCCACTCCTATTAATATCTTTGAAATAATTTTGTTATGATTTAACCAAGTGTATGTATTGTGTCCTTGATTCCTCACATGTTTGTATGTATTTATTTGTTTAGACCCGAATAAAAAATATTTAAAAAAAAAAACTCTGTTATTGGCAGATAATTAAGGCTGAATTAGGTGTCGGAATTTTCTTTACCTTGGATCACAAAATTGGAACTCTTTTTACAAATGTTAGTTGAAAGTGGCATTGTTTTACCGAGGTTAGACAAGTCTTCTTTATACATGACAGTAACAATGGTGGCCTCCATAACCTTTACATATGACCATATCAAAAGAACCGTTTTGCCAACAAATTAGACATGATTGAATTCTGTCAATTTCAATGCAATCTTTGTCTCAAAGACTCAAAATTCATCAACCAAAAGACAAATTTGAAATCACACCAACTAATCGAGATATGCCTAACCTGGGTAAATATACATGTATGTATACTGCCAATTTCAGCTAACATGGGTAAATAAATTCCCATTTTGAGAACGTGGATAAAAATAAATTCTGAAAACATGGGAAAATGCCCATTTCAGCATAATTATGAGCCTATGAGAACTTACTCCTTGAAAATCTATCATTCTGATGTCTCAGCTGTGGTGAAGACAACCGCTCCTAGAAGAGAACAAGAATGTGTGAAACAAAGACCATTTAAGGCATTCGCAATGTGAATAGAAGTTATTGAAATTTCGCCAATCAAATAAGAATTAATAACTTGTTCCATTGAATACCGGTACCTGTATCAACATACTCTCACCTGCCGAATAATAGTGCAGGCTGAATAATAGTGCAGGCAATGTCTCATTGCCTAATATTGGCTGTATTTTCGGCTATGTATCACATAATTTGCCCATAAAAGCATTTTCATAATTATCGGTAAGACACACGTTTAATTTCAGAGCGTGCGATGACGTCACTCTGTTCTTTAAATCAATGGCGATCGCTGCATATTTTTTTTACGAAAACTTTGTGTTGCTTCGCGTTCATTTGATCATGTGATAAAAGGTATCTCACACTCGTCCTATTTTAAACATAAATAGAATTTAGTGGTCGAGGTTGATAAATTATGTACAAAATAAATGCTATGCGACGCAAATTATTCATCGAAAACAAGAATCATAAACTTCAGCGATCGCAAGTCATTCAAATAATGACGTGACGTCATGATATCGCTACTCTTGAGTGCCTAATAAAAGTACAGGGTGGAATAATAGTACAGGTTGGAAAATGTCGCGTAACTGAATAATAGTACAGGGCGGAATAAACGTACAGACTGGAAATATTAGTACCATACATCCCAACAAAACGCACCATCTGACTGGTTTACTGATGCCATGTGACATAAATAGTTTTGATGGATAGCCAGGTCTGTGAATCTACAGTGTGCTGATCACTGTCAACAATCAGAGTTCATTTATCTATGAATAACACAATTTAAGATTGGTGAATTATTTCTTTTGGTTAATTTAAAGGGGTACTGTACGCCATTTTCAATAAATTTCCGGTGATAACAACGATCTATTATCGATACTATATAGAAATATAAGTAATTTGAGTCGAAGATGTATTCTGTAAACGCTCAGGTTAATAGGCTACCGCTATTCTCAAAGTAATTGACCAGAAAAACGGGGTGATACCCCGGTCATGACCGCGGTGATACCGGTAATAAACGGTAGCGGTATCGAGACGGTCATGGCGGTGGAGTTACGGTATTGGGCGATAATGATACCGCTGTCTTTTAGCGGGCACCGCATTAATTTTGTTGAATACCGCGGTGATTTTCATGGAACTCTTTGAGGGGAGGTATTTGCTCACACATATTGTTCACGTTAACAAGCGGTATCAGTACCGCGGTATTGGAGGATACCGCGGTATAGTACCGCCATATTAACGGGGTGACACCACGTTATTGGTGGTCAATTACTTTAAGTATAGCGGTATCTTAAAATTTAATAATTTAAAAGTTAATAATTTAATATAAATTGATTTTATGGCTGGAGTCATAAAATGGCGTCTCTTAAAATTCGAATTTCCGTGTACAAAACGTAATCAAATTATAATTGAGGGATACTGGATTAGTAAAACAATTGCACACACGATCGTTTGAAACATTATGCTTATACGGGGAGAAAACCCAAGCCACTCATTGACTACTAACGATACACTAACTTAAATGAGTATATGGGACTACTAAGCATATAATATAATTTTTATTTGATTCATTTGGTTGAAAACTGTACAAAAATTACTCGACAACGACAATTTGTAGTTTTGCATTCCGGTAAATTTGCCATCCGTAACAATACTTCGTACTCAACAGACTTTCAAAAAATGGAAAAGTTGTTACCGGTACCTTATTCTCCAACTCGGGGATTATAGAAACCAACAACAACATCTTGGGTACAGTACCCCTTTATTAAACGTACAGGACCAAATAACGATCGTACAGGTGGGAATTTTACAGTCTCGATTTTAATAATCGTACCGTACATGTATGTTTATTAGGCACTCAAGAGTAATATTACACGTGTGTCTTAACAATAATTATGAAGCGGGTTTTGTGTGTTAATTATGTTATCAGCTTCATAATTATCGGTAAGACACACATTTAATATAAATTATCATTATCAGCGTGTGCGATGACATCACGATGTTCTTCAAATAACTTGCGATCGCTGTAGTTTATGATTGTTGTTTTCGATGAATATTTCGCGTTGCTTCGTGTTTACAAATAGGTGAGACAATGTCATTGGTGGTTTTTAAAGCGTGCTAATTATGCGTCCTACTTGATGCAATGAATGAATGATGGGTTGAAAATTGGATGTCGCATTTTCGCGGCACCTGGCAAATGACCGGGAAATGGCGGAATTTTAGAATAATACCTTCACTTTGGCGATGTTCGCTTCAGTTTCTTGCACTATTGATGAAAATTTACTCTTCCAGTCCATTACAACGACTGATCTCGGGCGAAAATCTTATTTATTTCACATGCACATCTTCTAAATATCAGAAGAAAACAATTCTAAATCATCTTGCGGAAGCCAGTTGTCGAGCACAACAAATATGGAAGACAAAATTATCGGTATGTTGGATGTCAGTACCAGAAATGCTTAAAATTTACTGCAATTAACACAAAAGTTTGGCATGCTGTATTTTCTAAACACATAAAATATTCTTTTTAAACTATAAGACACGCTTAATATTATTTATGTCATTTAAAATTTCAGGTAAAGTTATCAATTATCTTTGTCTCTACTATCTCAACAGAAACAATTTTTAAAAATTGAAACCCGGAAACGGACAGTTTACAAACGAAGCGGCCATCACCAGGCCCGGTTCCATGGTTTTAGTGCTACGGGACAAAGTTGTGCAGCAGCATTTCCATATATGGAAGTAATGAATATTCAAAACTCCATATATGGAAATGCTACTCCCGAACTTTGACCTGTACCACTAAAACCACGGATCCAGGGCTGGATGAATCTCCTAGATATTGCAAGAAACGTGGCCAACAGAAAATAGATTGGCATTAAAAAATCCCCCCCAGTGATATGTCCTGGGACAAGCCGAGACATGCGAGACAGTAGAATTGTCGTGCGCTGAGATTCCATTTCAGAAACATATATATGAGAAACCAATTTCTAATCTTTTCATATTAAAAATATTAATTTATCTAGATGTTTCCAGGCTCAGTAGAAAGGTCTCGGATCGAGAGACCGAGACAATATAATTTTTGAAGCAGTTCTTATGTGGGAAGGATGGGATAAACTGATTTGACTGGTGCAGACCGAGGCAAATCAATTTCTAATCTTTTCATATTAAAAATATTATTTATCTACGATCGATGTTTCCTGGCTCAATAGAAAGGTCTGGGACAGACCGAGACATAATAAATTTGAGGCAGTTCTTATTTGGGAATATGATCACAAAAACTCCGAACATATATAGTCATACAGACCCACTCTTTTATACACATTTATACAAATTAAAATTACAAAACAAAACTTCACTTTATAAATGGCAGATTCCACGAAAATGTGTACCAGTGAACTACCGAAAAAAAAAGTTTTTCAGAAATATGTTCAGTTACATTCTCTGGGCTAATTGTTGGGAAACGTCAATTACAAAGACATTGAAACAAAGAATAGACCTAGGACCTCAATATTTTTTGAGTTTTAAATGATTTTATTTTGCTTTTCTGAAACGTTGCTAACGTCAGTAATTTGACGGAATATTAGACGGAAAATTCCTGACGTTAGCAACTTTGATCTTCACAATGCCTGTTATAATACTCAACTTAACATCGTTTTATGTACGAAGTAGTACTTCTAGTAATTTTAGAGTATCTTTTAAAGCCAGACATATGAGAAAAGAATACCGGAAGATGATATTTCGCCCAGTTCTAATTATGCTAACGTCAGAATATTGACGGACAAATCCACAAATAACGTGCTGACGTTCACAACAAAGTTTCCATCAACAATCTGACGTTTACATAGAAAGTTCCGTCTAGAGACTGACGTTAGCAACATTTTTTCCGTCAACAGACTGACGTTAGCATCACTCAATGACGTAGTACATGTGGAATTGGCCGATAAGCCCTCTAATTATACGTGTTGCTAACGTCAGAAAATGGGACGGAATGAATTAACAATGAAGTACTTTTAAGAGGACTTACCTCATGTCGAATGAGTGAAACTGTCCTGATCTTTTCTTTGATTTTGTTTTTCGCGGCAAAACAACTTGCAGTTCAGAGGTCAAGTCTAGCGGAAATTTCGGCGGGAAAATTGCTAACGTCAGTTATACCTTTTGACGGAATTAACGTTAGCACACTTCTAATCGACAACATATATATTTAGAGATATTTGGTATGATACAGGGAGGCCTTATTGTAACGTTTAGCCTGTTTGTGAATAGACTTACCATATGGTGGAATAATTTTCTTGATCCGAAGCCCTATGCTAATGCCGATGTGAACGTCATATTTTTGACGGAATTGTCTGACGTTCACACATCTTGATTAAAATTGAAAAAATATGGGGAAAATACACGATAATTTAAAAAATAAAGTTGTAATTGCACAGATTGACACGTTTTCTTGAAATTGACACCATTAAAAGTCATTGTTGGCCGCATGCCAAGCAGATACCATCATATATCTTAAACGTCACACAAACTCGGTAGTTGATTCCGTCTAAAAATGTCCATATTTTAGTGAGAAAAGTGTTAATATAATAAAATATATATGATGATGGGCAAAAATGACGATTTCCTAGCTACATAACACAAAAATCTTCAAAGTGAATCAACACTCATTTGATTCTACATTTTATTTAAAAGACCTGCAATGCGCGAAACTTTCACATCAAAATTGGTACACTTTTTCGTGGAATCCACCAAATACGAACACGATTTTCGTTATGGGGGTAATCTTCAGTACACTACGAAAAAAGTCTGAAGAATCTAAGGGCAAGTTTACAATTTATTTGATAAATATATAATAATTGATCATATAATTATGCATGTTATGGAACCACGTAGTCCATGCAAGAACAGAGACAGTTTTATCAATATTTACAACAGTTCAAAAGGCCATTATATAAAGGCACGGATGGCCTTCGCGGTGGGTATTGCTGTTAAAATAGTTGTATCCGTTAAAATTAACCGCCATAAACAGAAAGAGTATTAAACTCTAGACATATTTTGTTCTTATATCAATCATAAATATAGCGTAAATGGTATGTTATTGTCCAATTTGTACGCTTTGTTATGTATAAACAAAGCCAACAATGTTACAGAACATGGCTTTTTTTTTAACATAACACAGCGTACTAACTTGACAATAACATATATGTACGCGATAAGTTATGATTTAGTGTCACTATACCTCGCACATGTAGCGACTGGCATCACTAAATTCACATTCTGTGGACCTCGTTCTGCTTAGGCCTCATCTTCTGGGAAGTAGGCCTATATATAGTATAATTTCAACCTATCAAATGTACAACACTGTCTTTGTTTTTATCGTCTCTTAATATTATCTCAGATTCTATATAAAATGAAGAAGATGATAATTATATTAAGAAATACTTTGTTGAAAATATCTTGCCATTTTTGGCTGGATTTATTTAAAACGTGACAAGAATAAACAATTGAATCGTCGTATATTAACGGACAAATACTAAACTTTTCCACTTTTCTATCTATAGAGCAGATATTATTATTATCTATCAAGCAATGTGAAGTTTTCATTCATCAGAGGTTTGAAATAAGTACCATTCTTGGGTCATTCTAAGTCTCACCCTAGAACAAAGTATTTTAATATATAGGCACATTGTATATTTCTGTATCACCTATAGCAACCGTTCTATGACGTTATGATAATATGGAATTGAAAACAACATATAATCAGGTAAGCTCATAATATTAAAACCGTCGGCGTGAGATATAGAGGCTCGAACAGGATATCGTTACATGACATGTACTACACATATGATCGCTAATCAGAGACGTGGAGACAGGGGGGGGGGGGGAGTGTCTCACCCCTCCAACTTTTGTCAACAGTTGGAAATTTCATACCTACCACAACATCAGTTAGAAATTTCACGCCAATAATAGGCTGAAAATGTTCTTGTAGTTTGATTTTCAAACAATTTATTGGGAGATTTATTGTTTTTGGAGCAATATTGGCATATTTTCGTACTTTTGGTCAAAATTTTGGACTAAAATGGCCATCAGTTGGAAATTTTCCAACCTTAGGCCTAAGGGGGTGTCAGATTGGAAATTTCCAACACTTGGAAACCTTGTTTCTTGGTCCCTCCCCGTGGCCAGTCAAAAACTGCTAGTTAATTTAAGAAAACAATATTGTCCTACATTTGGTCAACATGGTCATTGGAATTGTCATCAGTTGGAAAATTTCCAACTCTAGGAAGGTTTCAGGCAAGTCTAGATGCTAGGATTTTGCGATTTTATTGTTCCGTAGTCGTGTGCATTTGTCTGGAGTTGGACCACTAGATGTTAGGATTTATGCAATTTCCAGGTTCAAATATCAGGTTCTGATACCGGGTATATAGAACCATGGTTATTAATATATAGGTTATTAGGCATGGGTATTGGGGTGAAAATGGAATTAACCAAAACTTGTGTTTGGTCGGATTCAAGGGGGCCGGGTGCAGTTGGAATTTCCCAAAGAGGAGACCCTCTAGCCACGTCCCTGCCTCTAATGGTTCACTCTGCATGCCATGCAGACATGCACTACATTCTACACATATGACCGCTACTGGTTCACCATGCATAATTGCGCACAAGGACGTAACAAGATGGTCTCAGTCGGGGTTCCAGCTTGGAGTTTGCATATGCATCACTTGGAAGCAGGCCTAAATTTCCAAGTCCGATAAATTCAATTTGCGCCCCTCACTGGATTGAAATTTTGCAACAGTTTACTGGTACATCAAGCTTTCCAATTGTTGGAAATTTCCACCCAAACTTGCAATTTTAGTCCAAAAAAATGACCGAAAATAAGAAGATATCTTATATTTTGTCTAAAAACAATAAATTTCACGCTAAATACTGATTGGAATATCAAAATATCAGAACAAATTCGACCTACTGATGATATGAAAATTGTAACTATAATACTGTGTCAGGCATTAAATGTCCACCTGTTGAAATGTTGGGGAGGGGTGACACCTCCTATAGACACGTCCCTGAATGGCGAGTGCATGCATACTTCTACAAAGAGATTGATCGTATGTATAAATATGAACTGATTGAGCTACGCGTAGACTAACAACAGGTGCATAGAATAGAAGGAAAGACAGAAACAAGCAGGATACATTGTACCATAAACCGACCAAAACCGATTTATGGGTGGAGTAGAGGGGAAACCGGGGCGCCATGGTGGTATAATCGAGATACCGGAGCGCCATGGTGGTATAATCGAGAAACCGGAGCGCCATGTTGGTATAACCGAGAAACCGGGGCGCCATGGTGGTATAACCGAGATACCGGAGCGCCATGGTGGTATAACAGAGAAGGCTCCGACATCAGATGTCCCTGGTGTGGGAGAGGAGCGCCATGGTGGTATAACCGAGAAGGCTCCGACATCAGATGTCCCTGGTGCGGGAGAACACACTGCTGATCATCTATCTAATGAACTTATCACGGTGAGTTTTACATATACATACATGAAAACGAAATAGCATGGAAAACCAGAGGACTATTTTATCATAGAAACTAATTTACTCTTAAAGATGCATTATCCGAATTAACGCCAAATTACTAATTCTTTGGCTTAGGGGGTAAAAAAAAATAGTTGATTCGAGTCGAGGAACCCACCCATCAAAGCTCAGAGTGATCAGATATCGATTTTTGAAGTTTGTTATTTCTTGAGATTGTTTTCCAAATGGATTTTCTCAAAAATGGTTTGGAATTTATTTTTGCAATTTGGTACAAGCGATGATTGTGACACATTATTTGAGAACCATCTTGTCAACCTGTTGTAAATTATAACCCCATTTAATCTAATTTGAAGGTTCTGAAGAAATGTGTCGAGAGTATCTCACCAGGGACTGATCTAGCCCCAAGTAACATCGCATTGATGACGTTAACGCAGAAGTGCCAGATTAAATACTTTAAAAGGGATCAATGCATAATAGAGAAAGGTAGGTTGTGTGCGATTATTCAATCAGATTATACACAGGGGCGCGGCTATAGGGGGGGGGGGGTGTCCACATTGACATTTCGAACTGCGCCACCTTGAACCATATCAAACTGCAATGTTCGCAGAATTCCATTTGAAACTCTCGTTTTGTTGAGTTAGAGCTGTCCTACTGGTATACTTCAACCTTTACAACTGTTAATTTCAAACAGGACACCCCCTAAGGTTGGATAATTTACAACTGATGGGCTATGTGGAAAAACTATGCTACTGTTGGGTCTAAAATTCCCCACTAACTATACTCGATGGAAAACCAAACAATGAGAACAATTCCAACATGTATCTGATGTAAACAGTTCCAAGTAATGCTCTGTCAGGTATGAAATGTCCATGCACCTGTTTAACATTTTGACCAACGTTGGGTTACCTGTGAACACGGTAGGCTAAGGTCGTGTTACCTGTGAATATGGTAGGCTAAGGTCGTGTTACCTGTGAATATGGTAGGCTAAGGTCGTGTTACCTGTGAACATGGTAGGCTAAGGTCGTGTTACCTGTGAACATGGTAGGCTAAGGTCGTGTTCGCATTCTATACCCTATTATCCTCACTAATTTCAATGATATGACATAATCTAATTATTTTGTAAATCTAGAGAGAAAATCTATTAAAGATAATATTCAGGGTTCCAGACCTTCAATTACAACAACAACAACAACAACAACAACAACAACAGACAAACGGACAGACAGATCCTACTATTTTATAGATATAAATAAACTAGACCTATAAATACTGAAGATTATCGTTTTGAAAAAAAAAACATAATTTTTGCTGTCTCTCTAAAACATGGAAACGGTGACAAATGTATAGAGAAAACAACAACAACAACAACAACAACAACAACAACAACAACATCTAAAACATCGAAACGGTATGACAAATGTATAGAGAAAATTAAATATCAAATATATCATCTATCGTGTAGAGGGGAGTAATAAAATACCATCTATCGTGAAGGGGGGGGGGGGTGTTATATAAACGGTATGACAAATGTATAGAGAAAATTAAATATCAAATATATCGTCTATCGTGTAGAGGGGAGTAATAAAATACCATCTATCGTGTAGGGGGGGGGGGGTGTTATATAAACGGTATGACAAATGTATAGAGAAAATTAAATATCAAATATATCATCTATCGTGTAGAGGGGAGTAATAAAATACCATCTATCGTGTAGGGGGGGGGGGGGGGGTGTTATATAAACGGTATGACAAATGTATAGAGAAAATTAAATATCAAATATATCATCTATCGTGTAGAGGGGAGTAATAAAATACCATCTATCGTGTAGGGGGGGGGGGGGGTGTTATATAAACGGTATGACAAATGTATAGAGAAAATTAAATATCAAATATAT
This sequence comes from Siphonodentalium dalli, assembly GCA_032622095.1. NCBI lineage: Eukaryota > Metazoa > Mollusca > Scaphopoda > Gadilida > Siphonodentaliidae > Siphonodentalium > Siphonodentalium dalli. The sequence continues at coordinate 210,168,924 of CP136069.1, forward strand.
CATCTATCGTGTAGAGGGGAGTAATAAAATACCATCTATCGTGTAGGGGGGGGGGTGTTATATAAACGGTATGACAAATGTATAGAGAAAATAAATATCAAATATATCATCTATCGTGTAGAGGGGAGTAATAAAATACCATCTATCGTGTAGGGGGGGGGGGGGGGGTGTTATATAAACGGTATGACAAATGTATAGAGAAAATTAAATATCAAATATATCATCTATCGTGTAAGGGGGGGGGGGGGGGGTATATAAACGGTATGACAAATGTATAAAGTAAATAACAACAACAACAGCAACAACAACAACATCTAAAACATCGAAAAGGTATGACAAATGTATAGAGAAAATTTAATATAATATATAATATCAACTATCGTGTAGGGGGGGGGGGGGTAATAAAATATCAGCTATCGTGTAGGGGGGGGGGGGGGTAATAAATATCTATCGTGTAAGGGGTAATAAAATATAAAATATCCTCTATCGTGTAAGGGGGGGGGGGTAACAGAACGTAGTCCTTCTCATTCCAGACATGTTATTTCATACAATATGATGTAAATAAAAAGTGAAATTGGTTTCGCAAAAAATAGCCTGGAACTCCTGAGTACATCATAAAACATATTTCGCTCAGCAACATTTGCACTTTTCACACTGAATCCGCGGAATTTTTGCAAGCGAGGCGAAGAAAAATACGTTTTATACGTTTTTTCACTATTTGAATAATTAACACTTTGCGCTAAATTTGCTTAAGTTTTCTCCGTAGGTGGCGCCCCAGTAGGTATATATATTATACTTGATTGTTCTCGGTAGGTGGCGACCCAGTAGGTATATATATTATACTTGATTGTTCTCCGTAGGTGGCGACCCAGTAGGTATATATATTATACTTGATTGTTCTCCGTAGGTGGCGCCCCAGTAGGTATATATATTATACATGATATTTCTCGGTAGGTGGCGACCCAGTAGGTATATATATTATACTTGATTGTTCTCGGTAGGTGGCGACCCAGTAGGTATATATATTATACTTGATTGTTCTCGGTAGGTGGCGCCCCAGTAGGTATATATATTATACTTGATTGTTCTCCGTAGGTGGCGACCCAGTAGGTATATATATTATACTTGATTGTTCTCGGTAGGTGGCGCCCCAGTAGGTATATATATTATACTTGATTGTTCTCGGTAGGTGGTGACCCAGTAGGTATATATATTATACATGATATTTCTCGGTAGGTGGCGACCCAGTAGGTATATATATTATACTTGATTGTTCTCCGTAGGTGGCGACCCAGTAGGTATATATATTATACTTGATTGTTCTCCGTAGGTGGCGCCCCAGTAGTTATATATATTATACATGATATTTCTCGGTAGGTGGCGACCCAGTATGTATATATATTATACTTGTTTGTTCTCCGTAGGTGGCGACCCAGTAGGTATATATATTATACTTGATTGTTCTCGGTAGGTGGCGACCCAGTAGGTATATATATTATACTTGATTGTTCTCCGTAGGTGGTGACCCAGTAGGTATATATATTATACATGATATTTCTCGGTAGGTGGCGACCCAGTAGGTATATATATTATACTTGATTGTTCTCGGTAGGTGGCGCCCCAGTAGGTATATATATTATACTTGATTGTTCTCGGTAGGTGGCGACCCAGTAGGTATATATATTATACTTGATTGTTCTCGGTAGGTGGCGACCCAGTAGGTATATATATTATACTTGATTGTTCTCCGTAGGTGGCGCCCCAGTAGGTATATATATTATACATGATATTTCTCGGTAGGTGGCGACCCAGTAGGTATATGTATTATACTTGTTTGTTCTCCGTAGGTGGCGACCCAGTAGGTATATATATTATACTTGATTGTTCTCGGTAGGTGGCGACCCAGTAGGTATATATATATTATACTTGATTGTTCTCGGTAGGTGGCGCCCCAGTAGGTATATATATTATACTTGATTGTTCTCCGTAGGTGGTGACCCAGTAGGTATATATATTATACTTGATTGTTCTCCGTAGGTGGCGACCCAGTAGGTATATATATTATACTTGATTGTTCTCCGTAGGTGGCGCCCCAGTAGGTATATATATTATACATGATATTTCTCGGTAGGTGGCGACCCAGTAGGTATATATATTATACTTGATTGTTCTCGGTAGGTGGCGACCCAGTAGGTATATATATTATACTTGATTGTTCTCGGTAGGTGGCGCCCCAGTAGGTATATATATTATACTTGATTGTTCTCCGTAGGTGGCGACCCAGTAGGTATATATATTATACTTGATTGTTCTCGGTAGGTGGCGCCCCAGTAGGTATATATATTATACTTGATTGTTCTCGGTAGGTGGTGACCCAGTAGGTATATATATTATACATGATATTTCTCGGTAGGTGGCGACCCAGTAGGTATATATATTATACTTGATTGTTCTCCGTAGGTGGCGACCCAGTAGGTATATATATTATACTTGATTGTTCTCCGTAGGTGGCGCCCCAGTAGTTATATATATTATACATGATATTTCTCGGTAGGTGGCGACCCAGTATGTATATATATTATACTTGTTTGTTCTCCGTAGGTGGCGACCCAGTAGGTATATATATTATACTTGATTGTTCTCGGTAGGTGGCGACCCAGTAGGTATATATATTATACTTGATTGTTCTCCGTAGGTGGTGACCCAGTAGGTATATATATTATACATGATATTTCTCGGTAGGTGGCGACCCAGTAGGTATATATATTATACTTGATTGTTCTCGGTAGGTGGCGCCCCAGTAGGTATATATATTATACTTGATTGTTCTCGGTAGGTGGCGACCCAGTAGGTATATATATTATACTTGATTGTTCTCGGTAGGTGGCGACCCAGTAGGTATATATATTATACTTGATTGTTCTCCGTAGGTGGCGCCCCAGTAGGTATATATATTATACATGATATTTCTCGGTAGGTGGCGACCCAGTAGGTATATGTATTATACTTGTTTGTTCTCCGTAGGTGGCGACACAGTAGGTATATATATTATACTTGATTGTTCTCGGTAGGTGGCGACCCAGTAGGTATATATATATTATACTTGATTGTTCTCGGTAGGTGGCGCCCCAGTAGGTATATATATTATACTTGATTGTTCTCCGTAGGTGGTGACCCAGTAGGTATATATATTATACATGATATTTCTCGGTAGGTGGCGCCCCAGTAGGTATATATATTATACTTGATTGTTCTCCGTAGGTGGCGACCCAGTAGGTATATATATTATACATGATTGTTCTCGGTAGGTGGCGCCCCAGTAGGTATATATATTATACTTGATTGTTCTCCGTAGGTGGTGACCCAGTAGGTATATATATTATACATGATATTTCTCGGTAGGTGGCGCCCCAGTAGGTATATATATTATACATGATTGTTCTCGGTAGGTGGCGCCCCAGTAGGTATATATATTATACTTGATTGTTCTCCGTAGGTGGTGACCCAGTAGGTATATATATTATACATGATATTTATCGGTAGGTGGCGCCCCAGTAGGTATATATATTATACATGATATTTCTCGGTAGGTGGCGACCCAGTAGGTATATATATTATACTTGTTTGTTCTCGGTAGGTGGCGACCCAGTAGGTATATATATTATACATGATATTTCTCGGTAGGTGGCGCCCCAGTAGGTATATATATTATACATGATATTTCTCGGTAGGTGGCGACCCAGTAGGTATATATATTATACATGATATTTCTCGGTAGGTGGCGCCCCAGTAGGTATATATATTATACTTGATTGTTCTCCGTAGGTGGTGACCCAGTAGGTATATATATTATACATGATATTTCTCGGTAGGTGGCGCCCCAGTAGGTATATATATTATACATGATTGTTCTCGGTAGGTGGCGCCCCAGTAGGTATATATATTATACTTGATTGTTCTCCGTAGGTGGTGACCCAGTAGGTATATATATTATACATGATATTTCTCGGTAGGTGGCGCCCCAGTAGGTATATATATTATACATGATATTTCTCGGTAGGTGGCGACCCAGTAGGTATATATATTATACTTGTTTGTTCTCGGCAGGTGGCGACCCAGTAGGTATATATATTATACATGATATTTCTCGGTAGGTGGCGCCCCAGTAGGTATATATATTATACATGATATTTCTCGGTAGGTGGCGACCCAGTAGGTATATATATTATACTTGATTGTTCTCGGTAGGTGGTGACCCAGTAGGTATATATATTATACATGATATTTCTCGGTAGGTGGTGACCCAGTAGGTATATATATTATACATGATATTTCTCGGTAGGTGGCGACCCAGTAGGTATATATATTATACTTGATTGTTCTCGGTAGGTGGTGACCCAGTAGGTATATATATTATACATGATATTTCTCGGTAGGTGGCGCCCCAGTATGTATATATATTATACATGATATTTCTCGGTAGGTGGCGCCCCAGTAGGTATATATATTATACTTGATTGTTCTCGGTAGGTGGCGCCCCAGTAGGTATATATATTATACTTGATTGTTCTCGGTAGGTGGCGCCCCAGTAGGTATATATATTATACTTGGTGGAGAAGCTCGAGTGTTGTTATCGGACGGATCCACCGCCATCGCTGTTCTAGAGAAGGGAGATCACTTCGGAGAGATTTCAACCCTGTTCGACCATAAGGTTTCAGCCACAGTGACATCAATCTCCAGGTAGGTTCGATTGATTGGTTGATCGATCTATTGATTAACTCTTTCATGACGGGAACAGCGCTGGTGCAACATTAAAGACCATGTGCCAGTGCATTATCTTATATATGCGAATATCCCATAGGCAGCCTCGCATATATAAGATGAAGCAAGGTAACTATTATCAGGCCAATGTATTCTCGTATATATGTGAGGCTCCCTATGGGCGACTCGCATATATCAGAGAATGAATTGGCACAGGGTGTTCGCAAAAATTCAGGAAGTTCCAGTCATGAAATTTAAGGGATTGATTACGGTGATAATAGGTATAGAAACTTATAACTTCGCCGTCAAACACCAACATATTTTAAAATTCCATGTAGAATGTGTTGTGGGAGATGCTGTTTAATGGTACACTATAATATGTTGATAACATACGCATGCACGAATAGTAGTTTCATTTAATACGGACTATAATATTATATAGGCGTTTCGTGTATCACTGACGACTTTACAGAAAATGCTGTAAACAGTGGGAAGTAAAACATAACTGTATCGTTATTTGATACTATTTTGCAGTCGCGACATACGTATATATCTTACAGGCTGTCGGTGTTTGAAGTGCGAAGTCAGAAGTGCACTTATTCTAGATGCCTTTAAAGTCGTATTGTGCCAAAACGATATGAGCGACGCAATCCCACAGTTTTCTCACAAGAAAAAAAGTGGATTTCAAACAGTCAAATTTAAATAATAGGGAAACTAAAATCGTAAAGGTTCAATTCAGGTTGTGCCCAAGCCTGAATTTAGTGTGCCTGTCATTTACAGAATGAGGTTCCCAAGAGGGTGAATTTAGTGACGCTATCCCGCACACACATTTCATCTTCTCTGGAAAGTTTCTTTATTATCAAATTTCCATCGAAACATAGATTCTACTTTATTTAGTTTAGTTTCTCCTTTTCCCCAAATTGGCAGACGACATATTGCATAATCGAGGTTCCAAATGAGTGTACATCACAATATTCACCATTTGGGATCTTTAATCCCATAGCAGATGAGGATATGCAGAATAAGGTCACCAGAGTGTGAATTTGGTTATGCTAGCCCGCGCTATGCGAGATAGCGTCACTAAATTCACCCTCTGGGGACCTCATTCTGCAAATTACAGGCGCACGTACTGAACTCTGGCTTGGTTGTGCCAGACTTGCTTATTGCAGAATTGACAACTGTATATTTAGAGCATATTACTTGGTTGTTTTGATATTAGGTCCGATGTCAGCTCGAGGTAACCTCATATCAGCCTGAGACCGAATGTCGAAGGCTGATATGAGGTTACAGATGCCTGATATATATCAGGCCATTATAATATCAAATCAGCCAAGTAATATCCCATTTATTAATTAGATCGTCTCTTAGTAACTGACGTCGACTCTTTAAATGAGTGACGTCTCAAAAATCGATATCAACACAGCTGATCAACAAGTCATTTTAACAGTATAGTATATATATTACGGCATGTTGTAAAACCATATTACTGGGATTTGTGATGTCGTAAAATGATATTACTCGGTTTGGCGATGTCGTAAAATGATATTACTCGATTTGGTGATGTCGTAAAATGATATTACTCGGTTTAACAGCAAATTTAAGCGATATTCTGTAAGTGATGGACAAAATGTGATATCTAATAAATAAATATATGGATTACAATTTCTTCTGTGGTACCACGTCTTGTTCCAGCTATCATTCACTTGATGCTGCCAGGCGTATCGATATCATATTTCAGTTTGAAGACACTTTTCCTTCCGAAACAACCGATCACTGAAATCTACGGAAAGAATAAAGCGGAGGTCCTTGACCTGCATTCTAGTCGATGCTATGCGCCATTGTCCGATCAAATTGATCGACAACGATCCTGGAGAAGGACAGTGTTAAATGCCACAAGAAAGGTATGTGTTCGTTTATTAACTAAACATTATCCGTCACACAAGTCTGCAAGACTGTGAAATAATACGTTTCCATGGCAACAGTTTTCGATTGAAAGATCTACCAACGAAAAAGCTTGTGGGTCAGATGGTATTAGTCATCGTATGCTTAAAGAAACACATGCTACTGTATGCAAACCACTTAGTATATTATTTCAGAAATCGATAGACCTTTGTCAGTTCCCAGATGAATGGAAAAAAGCGGATGTTATACCTCTTTTCAAAAAAGGTGACCAAAAAGATCCTAATAATTATAGGCCAGTTTCACTTCTGAGCGTTTTCGGCAAAATATTAGAAAAAATTATCCATAATAAATTACTAGAGCATTTACAAGAAAATAACTTGTTGTATGATTATCAGTCTGGGTTCCTTCCTAAACATAGTACCGAATATCAGCTTATTGAAATAGTTCATAGTATAGCAAAAGCACAAGATGAAGGATGTAACACTTGTGCGGTTTTCAGTGATGTGTCCAAAGCGTTCGATAAAGTTTGGCATGAAGGACTTTTACACAAAATGGAAAAATACGGGATTAAAGGCAAACTTCTTTTATGGTTTAAGAGTTATCTTAGCAATCGCCAACAAAGGGTTAGGGTCAATGCCTGCGTCTCAAAGTATGATTTTTTAGATTCTGGGGTGCCCCAGGGGTCCGTTATCGGTCCTCTCCTATTTTTGCTCTACATTAACGATATAGCCGATAGTATGGAATCCAAAACGTGTCTCTATGCAGATGATACTTGTCTAATGAAGAATAGTCCTGACATAAACACACTTGAAATTTCACTGAATAATGATATGATTAAACTGAACAGTTGGTCGAGGCAATGGATGGTGAAATTCAATCCATCAAAAACCAATCTAATGTTTTTTGGAAGTTTCCCTGAAAATACTAGGCCCGTGGTTAAATTCGATGGTGAAGTCCTGGAATACACCGAAAATCACAAGCATTTAGGCATTGAACTGCAGAGTGATCCCAAATGGAATATGTGTATTGACAACACGTGTAAACGTGCTAATGCGAGATTGTCCCAAATTAGGAAACTTAAATGTATACTAAGCAGAAAAACTTTAGAAACAATGTACTTGACATATGTGAGGCCACTTCTCGAATATGCAAGCCCAGTGTGGTTTGGAGCTCCGAATTACCTCCTTAAAAACCTTAATGATATTCAGTTAGATGCAGCCAGAATCGTGACTGGTTGCACTCGTTCCGTATCAGATGCCAGATTATTGACTGAGGTTGGCTGTGATAGTCTAGAGGACAGAAGAACCGTTAAACGGTTATCCACCCTTCACAAGATAATAAATAATAACGCACCTCGTTACTTACGCACCATCTTGCCCGAACGTTTCAGAGATAAGACCGATCGAGAATCAAAATATGCTTCTGATTTCATTATCATGCGCTGTGACTCGGCAAGGTTAAAATCCACTTTTATCCCTGCCTGTACAAAGGAATGGAACTCCATTAAATTAACAATTCGTAATCTCGCCCATGATGAATTCGTGAAGCAATTGAAACATATGTACTACGCGGGTACAAAGTTGAAGCCACCTTTGTATTTCACAAATGGGAGTCGTTATTTTAATATTATTCACACGCAACTTCGATGTAAATGTAGTGGCCTACAGTCTGATAAATTACACAATCATATCTCAGATTCCGCAACATGCTCGTGTGGCTTCCGGGAAGAAAATGCTAATCATTTTTTCTTTGAATGTAACCATTATACCGAATCTCGTCTAAGACTTAAAAATAAGCTCATGCAATATAATATTAACTCTGTAGACATATTTCTTTATGGGAAACCCGAACTAACATATACTGAGAATAATTATATTTTTAAGGCTGTACACTCGTATATCAGAGTTTCGTCGATTTGAGAGAACCTAACACTCTGCCCATGCTATTTACACTTACAATCTATTCTTATAATAGAATATATACTTATATCCCAGTTAAGGCATTGAATAATTGATACATGCCTGTATTATCTCTTTTTTTTTACTTGTTGCATGGAATGACCACCGACGTGTTGATGAAGCATATACACAACCAATCTCGTCACTGTACCGAATTTCCGATTCTACTCCACAATCGCCATTCTGTTTATTTTTTTGTTTCATATATTAATGTTCATTACATGTTGTATACCTTGTTTTGTTCGTCTTAAGTGTCTTTATTGTCAGTGTATTATAGGGAGAGGAGGGTATTCTAAGTGAATATAGCACTTGTCCTCCAATCCCTTTTGTCATATTCATTATGAACAAATAAAATATGATTAAAAAAACAAAAAAACAAACAGTTTTCGATGATTTTTACAAAAAATAAAATATTAAATAATTTGACACGAACTTCCATCACGACGATAGCGAAATTAGAATAACGTTTAATATAAGGATTGAGGAATAAGCACTTTTTAGACCATATATGACCATATATTTAGTACATATATGACTACTTTGCCATCATTCAACATATTTCATTTTGGGTTCGGTCCATGTTTCAATTTGGCACCTCGTTGCTATGCCAGCACCCGTGACGCAATCTCTTGTATTTTAATTGGACGACGGTTATTGATGTTCTGTTTGGTTGTCGCTATATTTATGGTAATTTTATTGCACGATGGTTGTTGATGTTGATCTGGTTCTCGTCGCAGACGGCTTTGTTCCAGGAGTGGTCAGACCGGGCTCTGAAGACGATGGTATTCAACATGCACCCTGGTAACCCCATCCTGTATGAAGCTAACTGCCGACTTGTCATGAAAGGGGACACGTTACAACATGTGCTTATTGTTGTCCGCGGCAGGTGAGTGATGCTTCGTGATATATACAGGCCTCAAAAGGTCATTTGAAGAATGAGGTTCCCAGAGGGTGAATCTACCGACGCTACCCCACACAGCGGGCTATTTAGCCTAACCAAATTCATTCAATGGGACCTCATTCTGCATGACCTCATCTGATATGGGAGACATAGACACATCAGACATATATAGATTTCAATCTCCAGATGGTGAAGATGCATGATGATGTTCACCCCATTAGGCACCCCGCTATATGGGACAGCGTCACTAAATTCACCCTCTGGGGACCTCATTCTGCAAATATCCGGCACCATATTTTGAGGCCTAATGATAACAGAATACGGGGTAAAACATACTGGGTAAAATACAGCAGCGTGAATTCCGTTACTTATTCCTTTTTGGGAAAATCTGGGAAATGACCATGACAACTTCTTCAGTGAGGCGAGATGAAATTTTGGGTGAAAAAAAAATCCGGGTCAAAAATGCCCCGAAAACAGGCAAAGTAGGAAAATAAACGGAAATTGTCCGAAACAAGTTCGGGGTCATAAATTGCCACCTCTACCAAAATGTTTTTGGGTCGAGTCCAAAAAAGTGGGTCGAATTTCAGTTTTCTCTCTGCTCGTCGGCAACATTTCGGAAAATGTGGCAAAATGTCCCATATTCAGAAATGGCCACCTTGGCCGAACTTTTAGAGCCGAAAATGCTTTGGGTCGAGTCCGAAAAAGTGGGTCTAATATAAATTCCAGCTCTGCTCGGTCAGGAAAATTTGGGAAAATGAGGCAAATGACCAGCATGGCAACGTCTCAAGTAAAGTGAGATGAAATTTCCTGTGTAAAAAATCCGGGTAAAAGTTCAAAATTCATAAATGGCCACCTGGGGCGAACTTTTTGAGTCATCAATTTTTTCGGTCGAGTCTGAAAAAATGGGTATAATAGAAATTCCCCACTCTGCTCGGTTAGGAAAATTTGGGAAAATGTTGCAAATGACCATGACAACGTCTTTAGTAAGGCGAGACGAAGTTTTGAGTGAAAACAAAATCCGGGTCCTTGATCGAAGAGTTCAAAAATTCCTCGAAAATAGACAAAGTTCGAAAATAACAGGAAATTGTTCTGAACAAGTTCGGGGTCATAAATGACCACCTCGGCCTAAATTTTTGGTCCGAAAATATTTTGGGTCGAGTTAAAAAAAGAAAAGAAAAGGGACGAGTTTCAGTTTTCGCTCTGCTCGGTCGGGAAAGTTTCGGAAATGTGGCAAAATGTCCAATATTCATAAATGGCCACCTGGCCGAACTTTTTGAGCCGAAAATCTTTTGGGTCGTGTACGAAAAAGTGGGTCTAATAGAAATTCTAATGAGATGAAATTTCCTGTAAAAAAAAAAATCCGGGTCAAAAGTTCAAAAATGCCTCGAAATTAGCAAAGTTCAAAATAAACGGAAATTGTTCGAATCAAGTTCGGAGTCATAAATGGCCACCTCGGCCAAAATTTTTGGGCCGAAAACATTTTGGGTCGAGTCCAAAAAAAGTGGGTCGAATTTCAGTTTTCGCTCTGCTCGGTCGAGAAAGTTTCGGAAAATGTTGCAAAATGTCCCATATTCATAAATGGCCACCTGGGCCGAACTTTTTGAGCCGAAAATGTTTTGGGTCGAGTCCGAAAAGGTGGGTCTAACAGAAAATCACGCTTTGCACATTATATCCCATTATATCCCGTATCTTATATACATAATATCCCAGCATGTGTCACTATATAGTAACATCATGTATGGATATATATTATTACTAAATAGAGAACTGACTGTTGAAAATCACATAATTTTTGCAACTTATCATATGTACACCCGGTCAATTTTCTACTTCTTGTTCTCAACGTTGAAACGGAGAAGTTGGGATTTCAACCATGCATGCACATACATATACCGGCGCATACAACCATGCATGTACATACATGTACCGGTGGTATCTGCTGCATTGCTATACACGATGTTAGGGCAAACTTATGCTGTCATAAAATGTACCGTTATTTTTTCTAAAGTTGTATTTTTCGCGGTGAAAAGCATGTTATGTGTATCAAACATTCAAAAATATATATATTGCGAAATAGTTCAATACTGGTTGCACGGATTAGCCAAACACATCGAAAATGACAAATTCAGAAAAAATAACGGTACTTTTTCGTAACGGCATCGGTTTGTCATACCAGCAACATAAAACTTCAGCTCTGTCCACCAGCATCATAACACATTAGCTGAACCCACCAGCATCATAACACATTAGCTGGACCCACCATCATCATAACACATTAGCTGGACCCACCATCATCATAACACATTAGTCTGATAGATGCCACTCCTATTTCGTTTCAGGATATCCCTCTGCCAGACAGGTTTGGAGGGAGTGAGTATCGATTGTCGTCGGTGTGGCCCTCTGGTGTTGGGAGAAGAAGGTCAGTATTTGTTATATATAGTCTCGGTATATATATTCTTTATTTCCTCCATTCATGGAGATATTTAGAGAATGCGTACAATTAATATAATTATAAGAACATAAACAGGGAACAAAACTCAACATATTTACAGACATAAAATATTTAATGAACATGATAAGAGAATACATCATGACTACCATTTACAACAACCATACACATAGAAGCATTCATACTAACAGACACACATATATAATAGTGGATAATTACATACATGACTTCCATAATAACAACAACCATACACATAGAAGCATTCATACTAACAGACACACATATATAATAGTGGATAATTACATACATGACTTCCCTTTACAACAACTGTACACACAGAAGCATTCTTACTAACAGACACACATATAGAACATTGGAAAATTACATACATGGCTTCCATAATAACAACAACCAAACACATAGAAACATTCATACTAACAGACACACATACAAAACATTGGATAATTACATACGTGACTTCCCTTATTCATACTAACAGACACACATACAAAACATTGGATAATTACATACGTGACTTCCCTTATTCATACTAACAGACACACATATATAACACATAAAACGCCAATGATTAAGTATAAAGCAATATGTCTGGTCGGTGTCCGCGATTAGATAGCGATTGAGATTCAATCTGAGTAATAGGTGCTACGCGATATTTGGGTTGAATTTCAAAATGAGTATCCAGAGAAGCATGTCCTCCAAGTTTAGCCTTTGCCTTTCATTTTCCATTTGTGATTATTCGATGCCACTCTTTGGATCTGAATGATCCATTTGTTTTACATATGCGCTGATCCAACAATCATCGTTGAATAGATTGCTTGTGCTTCGATATTTCATTATGTAGATAAAACAAACATCGCGCGTCTGACGATGTTATAGATATATATAATGTGTAAAATTCCTGCTTTATTTAATTAATTTTGTCAGAAAATCAGAAGATGTAAACGATCGTATCATCACGTTACCTTTTCTGTTAGATTTAATCGAAGGGGGTGGGGTGATTATATGGGGGGTGATTATAAGGTGGGGGGGGGGGGGGGGTGATTATATAAAGGGGGGGGGGGGGGGTGATTATATAAAGGGGGGGGGGGTGATTATAAGGGGGGGGGGGGGTGATTATAAGGGGGGGGGGGGGTGATTATATTGACTAAATATATAACGGAGATATTCAGAAATAAAAATTAAATAACAAAAACAAAAACGTTTAAGAGCGTTTTATTTTAAAGAACGTGTTTTAATCTAAGACATATATTAAAGAGACGAAATCCGTTATTTAGTCGAAAGTACTTTCTATATTGGGTTATCGCCCTTCCGGGACGTACTCTATAGAGTTATCGCCCTTCCGATTAACTCAGGATACTCATTTAGAAATACAATCCTGATTTAACCTTTCTACGCTAAATATAAACGTTAAATATAGAAATGGTCTATTATTTATATGTTTGTTTAAGTTGTTATCTGAACATTTCCTAAAGGAACTAGTTGTCAACGAATAACGTTATTTTGTGAAGAAATGCTTAAATACATTATTTTAAATTGTAGCAATGTTTGGGGAAACAGCCGTCTATGTGGATGCTGTTGCTGATACACCTTGCTTAGTAGTTATGATCAGCCGGGGGATGATGGATCGCATTCAATCTGAGGTAATAACAGACACGACGTCACGTGACTAGAGTATCTCCGTTGGGATATCCACCTTTAAGTTTCCAACTCAACCCCTTGCAGTTGACCGAAATGTCCAGAACTGAGATTTGTTTTGATTAAAAAAAACTAGTATCTCTAACTTTCCGATTACAACCTAACACTGTGGTTAACATAACACTCCACCGTGGTTAACATAACACTTCACCGTGGTTAACATAACACACCATGTGGTTAACCTAACACCCCCATGTGGTTAACACAACACTTCACCGTGGTTAACATAACACACCATGTGGTTAACCTAGCACCCCATGTGGTTAACCTAACACCCCCTGTGGTTAATCTAACACCTCCGTGGTTGGAAATTTCCAACTCATTTCAGTTGACCAAATAGGAGTAAATTTATCCTAATAAAATATCCTATTTTTGGTCTAAAACAGCAAATTTCACAGTAAATACACCGTTCGGAATATTAACTTATCTGAACAAATTTAAGCTATTGTTTTGAGTGAAATTTCCAACAGTTAAACATTTGACCAAAGTTAGGGTTGGGACACCCAACCACCTGTCGTCACGTCCCTGCGTAATCAAAAATGTAGTTATTCTGTGAGAAAAAGACTCATGCAGTAAGTTAAAGAGACTCACACTGTTCATGACTCAAATTAAATATAAAATTGTTTGATTTTATTCCGTCAAAATATTTGGATAAATACGTGGCTTACATGTATTTGCGAATTATATTCCCATATATAAGAACATAATATTTGATATAAAGGGTCCATTTTTAACAGCACACAGCAATACATGTTCATTGTCCGATGTTTTTTGTTATAGTGATACATATCTTAGGCTAGCGTTACATGTATATATCTGTACAATTATGGATACACTGTGTCGATCATTTGCAGAATGAGGTCCCCATAGGGTGGATTTAGTGACGCTACCCCCCACCCCCACAGCGTGCTAGCAACACTAAATTTTCTCTCTGATGACCTTATTCTGTTTAGGCCATATCTTCTGGGAAGTATCAATATTATCAAATTAACGTTGTTTTTAGTTACTTTTTTCCTTCTGCTAAGTTTCCATATGCCCTATTTTGCAGAAGATAAAATGAATAATCGAGGTGACTAATGGGGAAAGTCAACCAATTTCATCTGGGGGAACTTCAATCTGAGCTTAGTTGAGGCCAAAGCAGAATGAGCTACCCGGAGGTTGAATTTGATGATGCTAGCCCGCCGAGGGGGATAGCGTCACTAAATCCAACGTATGTGGACCTCATTCTGCAAATGACAGACGCACTATATCGAGGCTTGTATCTGTATATCCTTGCAGTTCCCAGATGAAACAGACTGCCCGGTGGGGAGAGAACTTCAAACGAGAAACCAGAAACGTCAACATGAGGTCTCGAACGATACGCCATTTGAAGTGAGTTGGCCCCTCCTATAGGCCTATATATTATTAATTAGCTATAGGTTATCGGCTGCAATAAGAAGAAAGATGCCCGCATCATAATTTTAAAAAAGTTGGCCAATAAGTGAAAAAGTCGGCCAATAAGTAGAAAGGCGGCCAATAAGTCAACGGTAACGTAAATGACGTCATACGTATTTAGCTCGATCGGCAAAGAATATTGGGTCGACGGAAGATAGATTACCGATGATTTCGGATGAATTACTGACTCACTGATTTTGGGAGTAAATATACATGTACGTGGAGTAACTACATGTATCCGTATAATATCATTCCCAGTGGAAACAGACAGCACTGTGGAATCGCTGCAAGTTCTTCACAAAGTTCATAAGAATAAAAATTGCTGGAATAATTGTTAATTTAATAAAGCACACAATGATATATATATGTTAACATATTCATCCTGTGAAACAAGATTGCCAATGTTGCTAATTAATAAAATACTTATTAATTGATTGTTTCCATATTGGCCGAGTTATGAGGCCGAGATATGTCGTATTGGCCTGCGGCCTCAGGCCAATACGACAGACCTCGGCCTCATAACTCGGCCAATATAGAAACAATCAATTACTGACATATAATATATCAGGGCCAGTACGTACGTCACCAACCAAGTCTCTAAAACCAATGCGATATTGTTTTTAAATTTGTTTAAAACATAATTATATAAACGTGCGTCTGACGGGACAAATGTGTATAAATTCTAAACAATATGTGTTACATTTTATCTTAAATAAAATTGTGTGGAAATGACATATGACATACGTTGAAACGGTTGAATATGAGTGAATATGTGAGTTGAATATGAGTGAATATGTGAGTGTATCGCAGATATCAGATGAGATGTGTTATATTATATTGGAGACACAAAACTAAGAAAATCTACCACAGAACAAACAATTGGCAGCAGCTTTACACAATTGTTATACACTGTGTTTGTGTCAAAACTGAACAACATATATTTGTGTAGCACAACATTTAAAGTTGCTACCATATTTTTTATTTGGCAGATTTTATGAGGTTTGTTTCTCAAATGGAACATATCTCATCTACTATAACTATAAAACATTCACACATTCACTCATATTCAAGGTTGAGAAAATTCCACCGACACAAATGCCATGTGTCATTTCTACGCAGTTTTATTTAATAACGAGATATATAAGTAAACAAAGCCATGTTTTCCAGAGAATTTCGATTTGTCAGAAAATCAGAAGATGTAAACGATCGTATCATCACGTTACCTTTTCTATTAGATTAAGTGATATATCACTTTGAAATGTTATCTTATTAATCACATACAAGAGTTCAAGTGAATTCCTGTTTTCATCTCGGAAATTTCCAACTGCCATTGTTTCAGGTATGACGTGTCCAACTTTTAACACCCTGGTTAAAATATATGTTATATTCTTCAAGTTTTGAAGAGTCAAATATATAGTCAAACAAAAAACACTAGGAATTACAAACTACACAAACAGTTCATGCACAAACAAATATGTACAAACACATGGGACAACACAGAGCTACAAAACATGAATATAAATGGACACGTAGACGGACACGCACACGCATGCAATACACACACATGACTGGAGCTTCCCGAAATTTTGCGAAAACCCTGTGCCATTGTATTCTATTAAAAATGAGAGTCTCCCTATAGGGAGCCTCCCATATATAAGAGAATACATTGGCCTAACAATATTTGCATTGACCTTGTTAGCGAGTGCATTCTCATATATATGCGACGAGGATCCCTATATGGGAGACTCGAATATATAAGAGAATACATTGTCCTAAAAATATTTGCATTGAACTGAGTGCATTCTCTTATTTATTACTTGATCCTACCCTTATTCCATTCAATAAACCGATTCTATAAATGATTACATGATCCTACCCATAATCAATTCAATAAACCCATTCTATAAATTGTGATATTAAACGTTCGTTTAATAACAGGAAATAGTGCCAGGTGACCTTTGACTTCCGGTTTGTCGTATGTTACATTCCGTATATACGCTATGTCTCAAAATACTATGGCTTCCATTATTTTTCCGACAAAACTCTAACGAATGAAAAGTTTGAAAAGTTATTTCATTAAATATACGCCATTGCCATTAAATGCGTGAAAGTGTCTTAATTTATCTGGGACTATTTCTTTACGTGGTCAAACAATGCATAGTTACATGGAACGTCATCGCACGCCTTATAGAAGCCGATGTTAGTTTTCGCGTCCTATTTGGCGATTTAAGTATATTTTGTCGAGGTTTTGGATCATATAATAAATAGAATCTACAACTCATCCCCAGTTTATAGCGGAATTTACTAAACTCGTCCGGTAAATTAGGTCTGGACCTCGCCAAAGGCTCGGTCGAGACCTAATTTACTGGACTCGTTTATAAATTCCGCTATAAACTGCGGACTCGTTGTAGATACTCTATATATTCGGCGAGGCTCCCAAGGGGAGACTCTCATATAAATAATCATTGCTCTGGCACAGAATATATAATGCTGCACCAGCGCACCTGCCACCATGCACCCCAGTTAAGGGTTAAGTCTTTCTCTTATTTCAGATTATATGTGCAATGTTTCTCAGAAGTGAAATTTTTGCTAATTGTCATCAGACATGCGTATATGACCTGATTCTCAATGGGCAGATTCAAGTTTATGAAGACGGAGATATAATTTATGACAGCAATTGTAAAGGTACTTATACCCACCCCATTGGCGATTGATAATTTGGATTTGTTCTTTTTAAGGATGGATTATCTTTTTTTATATAATTTATTCATCTTTTTTGTTACAATTCGTTCAAACATTTACATAAAGTGTATATAAATATATATTTTCAACAATTGAGTGGAGTCACAGCAGCCCAATCGAAGAGATGCAGAAAACCATATACATATAGCTCTCCGCGTCTACCCGAACAGGCAGCTGAAACACAAGATAAGTTCCAAATTGTGAGGAAGCACACAACGTTCATATTTTTGTTAATTTGGTTGTCAGTGTCATAATTTCAGAGAGCTAAATTTTGTTCTATGCAATTCTTATGTTAATCCCTTCCCGACTGGAGCCGCGCTGGTGTAGCATTAAAACTAAAGGATAGATTATCTCTTATAGTACAAATTTGAAATAGAATAATAAAAATGAACTGAAGACCCCTATCCGCAAACGCTTCTATCAATTAATTAACGTTTATTTATGACAAAAATACACAATACAATTTATGTTAACAGTAGCCAAAATCGGCCGTTAGCTAAATGATCACACATGTTTATACCAGAAAATATTCGAAATATAATCAATATTAATTGTGTTCTATGAACCTCAGATATATGTACCATAGCTATATATCATAAGAATTATCATCTTCCAAAAATAATGTCTAATCTACGGCAAACTCCTCAACTAAATCACATCACAATTTATTCAACCACAGAACGTACATAAACATCTGGCTTTCCAAACAAAATCACTGTAATTTCTAAATAATCGGCACCTTGTAGAAAATATACTGATGATCTACCAAATATATCATTACCATATTTGAAAAATTCGAGATCCACTTGGCACTAAAGTAGTGTTAGCGTGTTTGCAGTTCGAAGTTAATTTTTGGTGTGGAGGGCACTGTTTTCGTGGAATTCATGAATAAAGTCATGGTTTATAGAACATTCTCTCGAGAATCTCTTCTATATGATTAACGAATTAAAATCACATCTGCGAGGTACCATTGCGGAATCATTTGTAAAGACTGTCTGTTTAAAAAGAATCACGATCATATTAGAATTACTCGAACTTCTGACCAATATGTCCATATTCATCATCAATCTCTGGTGACGTCACGTTGCTGTGGGTGATGTAATCGTTCTCTGTAGTCATGGTAGTGGCGTAAGTATTGGCGCTGTCGTCATCAACCGTCTTTCTGACAATCCCCAACACGTCATATTCTGTTATAGAACCACCCTCGTCTGTCTCTGGACTGTTAATATTTGACCTGGATGGGGTAACGTTAGCTCGACTGTCCCAAACAGTTCCGTATTCCTCATTACCCGTTGGTGACAGCGTTCTCGCTCTTGCGCCGTCACACCGATCATCCGAGTTGTAGGGTAGATCACGACTGTGTTTCTCCAACTCATACTCACTTTCAAGCTTCCCTGTCACTGTTGGGCTGTTGATTGCGTAAGCATAGTCATAATCTGCTGAATGCGACTGGTTGATGTGACCTTCACCTTGTAATTCAATTTCGTCAGGCGTGCCAACTGCATTGTTCGCATTTCTTTTCTGGCGGCGCCGTCGACAAAGGAAACATCTGAAATAAAATGACTAGTTGCTTACGACTCTTGGCGAATTTCTTGTGCACATCATGTGTATTATGCTGTTTGTGGTAACACTATTTGTATATTATATCACTGCAGGTCAGTGTTTTGTTAGGAAACATACAGCAAATTTCCGATCAATTTGACCAAAGCGACATAATATATTTGCAACAAGCAGCATTTTTTGCATTTTTGGAGTAATTTATGGTTGTTTCTCATCTGATATGTGCTTAAGATTCTGCAATTTGACTAGACCTTAAATGGATAGATGTGATCCCTGTTACAGACATTTCAAAATGATATATATTTAATAGAAGGTCTAGCATACAACCCATAATTGACTGGATGCACAAGACTTCATTCTGCTTGGGCCTCATCTTCTGGGAACTATCTATAGTCTCGATACACTCTGTCGGTCATTTGCAGAATGAGGTCCCCAGAGGGTGAATTTAGTGACGCTACCCCGCTCAGCATGTTAGCATCACTAAATTAACACTCTGGTGACCTCATTCTGTTTAGGCCTTATCTTATGGGAAGTATCTTTATTCTCAAATTAACATTATTTTAGTTACTTTTCCCTTTCGGTTCAGTTTCGGTATGCCCTAATTTGCAGAAAATAAATTGTATAATCTAGGCGACTAATGGGTGAGCATCACCAACTTCAACCGGGGAACTGCTATCTGGCTCCATAGTAGTTGAGCCCAAAGCAGAATGAGGTCTCCATGGGGTGAATTTGGTGAAGCTAGTCCACTGTGCAGGATAGCATCAACAAATTCATTCATCCTCTGGTGACCTCATTCTGCAAATATCCAATACATTATGTCCAGACTTGCATATTAGGAGGTATGGCACATCCTGGATTCAACTATTATATTAACCCTTTACCCAACAAACCGGCCAAATAAAGCTTCAACAGCCTAAAATATCTTCGGTCTGTCTCAATAGAACCATACAAATATGGATATCATTGGAACCGGCTCCTTGATCACATTGTGATAGTTACAGTTATGCCCTGTGCCAATGCATTCTCGTATATATGCGAGTCGACCATAGGTCGCCTCGAATATATAAGAGAATGAATTGGCCTAAAAAAATATCTTTTTTTAACACTTTTTACCATTTTTTCTTACATTCTTTAACAATTTTATAATTTGTAATGTGTTAAGCCAATGCATTCTCTTATATATGCGAGGCGACCTATGGTCGACTCGCATATATAAGAGAATGCATTGGCACAGGGCCCTTCTGTTGGGTAAAGGGTTAAAATGACTTGGTAATACATGCATTCGATGAAAGAGGCATAATCCAAAATCGGATATGATCAAGAGTACCCTTTCATGACTGGATCTTTCTGAAATTTTGCGAAAACCCTGTTCCAATACATTCTCTTATATATGCGAGTCTACCATAGGGAACCTCACATATAACAATGCATAAGCGAATAAATTAGCCTAACAACATTTACCTTGACCATGTAAGCTCGCTTTGGGAGACTGGCGTATATAAAATAATGCACTGGCACAGGATCTTCAACGAATTCGTTGATTTGCGTGTAATGATTGGGGTAACTAAATGCGATAACAAAATTGTCCACTTCAGATTATAGATGAAGTTTGGACACAATGTGATAATTGGAATTTTCAGTCGTAGACCTTATATCAGGTTACTGGCAAAGAAGGGTGCCGGAACAACACACACAGTAGAAGGTGTCGGAACAACATACTGTAGAACGGAATTAGTCCGCTAAGCAAGGATATTTGAATTGTTTAAAATGAGGTTTAGATTGACCACTTCTCCAGATTACTACCACATGCATATCGTCGGTGATACCTCCGGAAAATCAAATTGTTCAGGAGACACAAAAAATATTTTTCTCTGGAACTATACTTGGTATCTGCAATAACTTTTCACAATAACACCTCGTATTATAGTTGTTATAATATTTTTCGCTTTCAGATTCAATTATCTTATAGTTGATGAGAAATCGTGATTTTATTCTGTTATACGAGTTTTTAAAAGTAAAAAGTAGAATATTATTTCGTTAGTCCCTGTCACTCAGGATAAGGAGGATACGTCATTCTTCAAGACAATCCAATCAGAATTGTCCTATCAGGAACGGTTTCGAGAACAACATTTTAGAATTAACAAAAGTTTTTATGGAGAACCCATATGCAACATTTCAGACAACGAATTTCCCCGAAAGCATCAAAAAACGGTATTTATACTTGAAATATTATTATATAAGTTATCTGATATACCTATGTAATCTAACCCATAGATTCTGAAAATGCAATCACATGTTTCAAGCAAAAATGGTAGGTACGCCTTTTTAGATGCCCACGGACGATATATTGGTAATCATTTGTCACATATACCCACAATTGGACCGATGGAGGAAGATACTGTGGGATTTGTTCCACGATATGTTTAGTCAGGTACTTACATGAACACTACACAAATAACTGCTATCAATAGCAAACCAATCAAAACACCGACGACAATACCAGTGGTATCTGTGCTATCCTCGTTGGGATTATGTGCCCCAACTGTACTCGGACCTATAAAGATAATAAGATGGTTTGGACCGCAATTGGACTAATATCCATTTAATAAATATATTGTAGTGGACAGAATATGGTCGGTAACATGCATTTCGGTGCCCCAACAATAAAGCATCCATTCTACAAGTCTGCATGATACTATGGTATGAGAAAGGTCAATGTCATTCAACTTTGTCATTTGGGCAAATATGGATGCAAGTTGATCTGACATTTTGTGTGGAACGCAAGCGTTCCACACATAAAAATGTCAGACCAACTTGCATCCATACTCTATGGAACGCAACGAAATCAACATCCATTACTTGTATTTACACTCAGCCGAGTCAACTGGCAGATTATAAAAGTTTTAAGCTCCCATTTTAAACGTTATTATCGTGTATCGGTGCAAGTTGCGTCTACACAAAAATGGATGCAAGTTGGGGTCAGCACGCGACGTCATGTGACGTAATTTCGACCAACCAACGTTCTGCATTCATGTTCCACAACGCGAATGCATGTGTGAGTGTAAATATATCATGATGGAGAAGGAAACCTGTACCTGTACAAATTGGGCAACAGAACCATAAAACATCCACATATCTTTAATATATCTTACACCTACGTTTCTTTTCCATCATGATATGCATACACCTATTTTATTCCACACCCATTGACGTGAGGTACATGTATTCAACGGAATCCCAGCCATTGAATACATATAGTGTATACCTCTAGTGGGATACAAGCCGGAACTATTCTTGTTGACGTTGTCGCCAAGAAAGATGACGTACATTACGTCGATCATCCGCTTCCGGTGATCCCCCCCATAATTACTGGCTATTTGTCAGACTTAAATCACAATAAAGGTGGCTATAGTAACAATGGATATGACATTCATGGATTGAACTTATCTGACTGAACGGTGTAGAATAAATACAGAACACAACTTGCATCATAATCTCGAATCTTTTATCGAACTCGTTGCGGACGGCGCAAAGTTATATTTCGCTCTCGCGAAATATATCCTTGCGCCATCCACAACTCATTCGATAAAAGATTCTCGATTAAGATGCGCGTTGTGTTCTGTCTATTTATACACATATCGCGTGAAAAATTACATGTATATAACGTTAGAATGATCGGCCATTTTACTATCCTGTACCATTTGTTGACTTGTAGATAGCCGAGGGGTCACTCTCGGTTACCAGTCGATCCTTCATAGTAGTATTTTCCTGCTAGTCCTGGGGGGGGGGGGGGGGGGGGTCGGTGTGGTTTGAATTTATTCGGTATGACACCCACTTTGCCATGCTGGCATAAACCATAAAACAAAGATATCTCAAGTCCAAATATGGCTATCATTACATTATATTTACACACTAAGTGTTGTCATCACTAAATCCAGCATTCTGATTGGTCGGCGCCCACGTGGCTAGTTGCAGTTATTTCTCGGTGAATGCGCAACGCCTCATAACACCAAGCTAATAACACCATCGATACGTCATTAGGTTTGGAAAGACGAAGGCGTAATGTTTTGGGCGCATTTGGACTCGCGCAGGATTGACTTAATACATCATCGGGTTTCAATATGAAGAGAAATTGTTCCTATTAACTTTTGGCAAGGGTGCTATTGGGTATTTTGGGCTGATCTTGACACGATACACTTTTCGATTTAAATATATTTACAAAAGTGGCTTCTTCGCTAAATGTATATAAATATAAGGATTAACTGTCATGTGGACTATTTTTATGGAGATGTAACGGTGAGGTAAGTGGTCATAACTTGTATTAAAACCCTTCGGGTTTTACACAAGTTATGTCCACTTACCTCACCGTTACATCTCCATAAAAACAGTCCACATGACAGTTAATCCTTATAAACATCAGCACAAAAAGACAATTATGAGTTTTACCTTGTTGGGAGATAACGACTACTGATGCATGCATTCAATACTATCAGTGACAGAGAATAAATAGAACACAAAAATAACACATGCAGTGAGTTGTATGAAACACATGCATGATGAATTGACGCAAACACTTGAGTGCATATTGTTATATTTGGAAATATTAAGAATGGCGGTTGATGCCAAGAAGGATCTCGGAATCTATTGTGAATATAGCATTGACTACACGTACAATCCCTACCAATGAGGGTTATATGCCACAGTAACAAATAGGGCTCCAAATAAAATAGACAGTACAACAATTAGAGTTTAAATCACCGTTAAATTATCTGAAATGTGCATATTCATGAACTTATTTTAGTTTACTAAAGAGATATAAATGAACAGAAATAATCAGTAACATGAACTGAGATGCCATGACATGAATTGATATGCCGTAACATAAATTGAGATGGCATAACATAAATTGAGATGCCGTAACATGAATTGAGATGGTGCAACATGAATTGAGATGACGTACATGAATTGAGATGGCGTAACGTGAATTGAGATGCTGCAACATGAATTGAGATGGCGTAACATGAATTGAGATGCCGTATCATAAATTGAGATGGTGTAACATGAATTGAGATGGCGTAACATGAATTGAGATGGCGTAACATGAATTTAGATGCCGTATCATGAATTGAGATGGTGTAACATGAATTGAGATGGCGTAACATGAATTGAGATAGCGTAACATGAATTGAGATGCCGTGACATGAATTGATATGCCTTAAAATCAAAGCCACAATTCTACAGGTCAGTATGCCATGATAACGTCAATATGCCATTCGTCTTTACTTTAAACATATTTTATTGTAATTTCATTACAACGGGATTGGGGTACAAGTTTTAACAACTTACAATGTCCCTGCTCCCAGATACAATATATATATATATGAATTTAACAAGATGACAGAGAAAATATACATGATAAGGTTGCAAATTTGGTCTACAAAAGAGAAGATAACTTGTGTAAAGAGTGTGTGATAATCCGGTTTTGTGTTTGTATAATACTAGCGTTCTGCCCGCCCCCTCTCTCTCTCTCCATGGAAATAGAAACTGAGAAATAGTGGCCTTTGTTTTGAAGGGTATTATGTGCTATATGTTTACATTTGTTTGGTCCGTAGCTTTAATGTAGTCAGACAATTATTTATTCAGTATCAGTATCAGTATTGTCCGGTTCAAAACGCTTTGTTGCAGCTATATATGCCTGAACAATGCGGAACATCTTTTCATTCCTTGACATTCGTCTTAGTGACATACCTGCGATTTGAGCAGAACCCTGGCTGTTATTACATTAAACGAGCATGTTGGTTTCCATATTTTAACCTTTGCTAAACTTACCATGGGACACGGCATCAGTTGGTGAAGTCTGATATGGCGCGCTGTGACCATCATCAGTGCTGTATATCACTGAAAACCGTGTACTCGTCTGATATGACCCGTTATCGCCCTCATTCGTGCTTTGTGTTCCGGGAAACAGTGGACTCGTCTTGTGGTCCCCGCTATCATATGTGCTGTGTGTTCCTGTAAACGGTTTACTCGTCTTGTGGTCCCCGTTATCGCCATCATAAATGATGTGTGTTTCTATGACGAAAAGACAATCGTGAGTTATGCCTGGTTGGTATATAATAACTAACGATACGTGAAGTCAACGCTATCAGTGCCAGAGTAAAGTGGACAACTAGAATACGTACAGTTAGCTGTATGAAGCACATGTATGATTAATTGAGCGCATATTGTTATATTTTGAAAAATTGAGAATCGTGGTTGCTGCCAAGAAGGGACTGTAATAACATATCTTTTGTTTAAAGCATTTCACCAGACAAGGCAACCCAATACGCCGTAAGCCAGCAACACTGTGGATGCAGCAAACAGCCCAGCGGACTCCACATAAAATGGAGGTTACGGCGGTTATAACGTTCATTAACAATGCTTGACCAACAGTCATATAGCTCATTTAAAACACCATGAAATTATATGAAATGAGGACATATGCGTAATGGCTATTGACAAAGAAATAACGCACATACCAGTATAAGGAGGTTTTAACGTGTGTCAGTGATTCAGTAATGAGTATGAACAAGCAAGCACTGTTTCGTCGATAGCACATTGTTCAGTAACTTCAGTGTGTCACATTAAGGTGTTTAAACCCACACCAAAATTCTATGCCGAGTAGTGATACCTAGAAGGGGTGGAGGAGTGATCACATGACTTGTCCACGTGTAGTGATACCTAGAAGGGATGGATGAGTGATCACATGACTTGTCCACGTGTCGTGATACATAGAAGTGACGGAGGAGTGATCACATGACTTGTCCAAGTGTAGTGATACCTAGAAGGGATGGATGAGTGATCACATGACTTGTCCACGTGTAGAGATACCTAGAAGGGATGGAGGAGTGATCACATGATTTGTCCACGTGTAGTGATACCTAGAAGGGATGGATGAGTGATCACACCACGTGTCTACGTGTAGTGATACCTAGAATGAACGGAGGAGTGATCACATGACTTGTCCACGTGTAGTGATACCTAGAAGGGATGGAGGAGTGATCACATGGCTTATCCACGAGTAGTGATACCTAGAAGGGATGAAGGAGTGATCACATGACTTGTCCACGTGTAGTGATACCTAGAAGGGATGGAGGAGTGATCACATGGCTTGTCCACGTGTAGTGATACATAGAAGAGATGGAGGAGTGACCACATGACTTGTCCACGTTTAGTGATACCTTGAAGGGATGGAGGAGTGACCACATGACTTGTCCACGTGTAGTGATACCAAGAAGGGATGGAGGAGTGATCAGATGACTTGTCCATGTGTAGTGATACTTTGAAGGGGATGGAGGAGTGATCACATGACTTGTCCACGTGTAGTGATACCTTGGAGGGATGGAGGAGTGATCACGTCACTTATCAACGTGTGGTGATACATAGGAAAGATGGAGTGATAACATCACTTGTCCACTTGTAGTGACGAGTGATTTGAGAATGTTTTGCATGAAAGTTGACATGACGAGTGTGTAATTTCCCCTAAATGCATGGGCATTGTAGCAAGTGGGTTTAATATTTTGAAAGTTATTTAAGTTTTTCTGTTGATGTCGCTATATATAGGAACCAGTGTAATACAAGAACAAAGGTTATGTGTCAGAGCATGTATGCTACACATGAATAGTCGATCTTTAAAGATACGCATCTTTAAGGATACATCTTTAAGGATACATCTTTAAGGATACGTTTGTTCGCATCTAACTTGAACTCACCTTGAACTTGTTCACATAAAAAGGTGTGCTTCTCAGTACATGGTGCTTCGCGGATCTCGGACACACCTTGTCCACTTCTGTGGAGAGTAAGACAGTTTGTTTCCACCTTAAGGTTATTTGGTGTTACTGTCAATGTCACTTGTGCGCCTGTGGGGTGAAATAATGCTTATTGTATCAACACATACACTGAGATGAGGCTTATGGCATTAACACACACTTAGACGAGGGTTATGGCATTAACACAC
Organism: Siphonodentalium dalli; assembly: GCA_032622095.1. Taxonomy (NCBI): domain Eukaryota; kingdom Metazoa; phylum Mollusca; class Scaphopoda; order Gadilida; family Siphonodentaliidae; genus Siphonodentalium; species Siphonodentalium dalli. The sequence goes on from CP136069.1 coordinate 210,196,343, forward strand.
ACACATACACCCCCACTCACACACACACCCTCACTCACCCTCACACACATACACACACACCCCCACACACACACCCTAACACACACACACACACACACACGCACACACACCCTCACACCCCCTCACACACACACACACACACACACCCCTCTCACACACACACCCTCACACACACCCACCCTGTCTAACGCCGTGTGTCAATTGGGGTCTTTTGCGTCGAACCTACAACCGGGTTCTACCCTTTCCGCTGTACCTACCACCTAGAAAATTCGGAAGTAGATACCGAAGGACAACTCAAGCGTTTTCAGGCAAAAATAAAACCAGTAAGTCAGTCATTTAACTTTGTGTTTTTATAATCATAACTGGGTTCATGTGTGACACATGTGTATGACAAATAGGAAAGTCATATGTAAATAAATGGCATTGTGCATATGTTCAATTTCGCTTCAGTTCAGCGCAAAGTCGCCACACCGCAGTGCAATTGCGCTTCAGCGTGGTGCAATGTAGCCGAACCACAGTGCATTGCGCTTGAGTGTAGCGCAATGTCGCCGCACCGCAGTCCAATTGTGATTGAGTGCATAGCAATGTCGCGACATAGCAGTGCAATTGCGCTTGAGCGCAGCGCAATGTCGCCGCACCGCAGTGCACTTGAGTGCAGCGAAATGTCGCGGCACCGCAGTGCAATTGCGCTTGAGCGCAGCGCAATTTCGCCGCACCGCAGTTGCCGCACCGCAGCGCACTTGAGTGCAGCGCAATGTCGCGGCACCGCAGTGCAATTGCGCTTGAGCGCAGCGCAATCTCGCCGCATCACAGCGCAATTGCGCTTCAGTGCAGCGCAATGTCGTCGCACCTCAGTGCAATTGCGCTTCAGTGCAATGCAGCGCAATCGTGACCACTGTGCAATTTTGTCCCTCAGCGCAATAGTCCAAGCGTGTGCATTTGACCGCCGAAACTACGATGGTATTCGTTCGTTGGTTACAGTGATCTCGCTGGATCGCTTATGCACAGCGCAATTTTGCTTAATTTTAGCGCAACTTGACTTGAGCAAAGCGCGATTGCACTTAAGTGCAATTGTTCATAATTAGTTCAGTAGTCAAATGAGTCTGCATGCATGGTATGTAGGCATTGTGAATTATCATACATATACATAATGATAACCGTTTTCGCAAAAGATATATGCGAAAATAACACAACGCAAACGTGCCTACTTCACAATCAAATTAACCCAGTTAAATAGTCCAGGGTGTGCCCTTTCCAACGATGCATGATAGCGAGCGTTATGCCGGTCTTTAGTTATGGCGTTTTGTAATAACGAGCCTGCCTTTTAGCTGCATTTAATTTCCCTCCAGACAAATTGCTTAACGAATATGCCCCTGTTAGGCTGACGCAGATTCAATAGATTCCCGTCTCGCAAAGAATTGGCCGCACATAAATTTCAGCGGCATGTCATTTCGCTCGAGATAACCGATTGAACCAATCTACCCTAATAAGGCGACGAGCTTCCAGGTTTTGCATTGCGCGAAAGCAATTGGCCGGCTGCTAGCTAATCTGATCCAACATAGGATCGCAGGGTTTTTATTGAAATGTTTTGTCACCGTTGGCGTCAGCGAGGTAATTCGATTATATGTCCATCTTAACATGGGTCGACATGGCGGGAGAATTCGAGATCCGACCTCAACCAAATTTGTTGTCAAGTTGATGTGGGGGGTTTACATGACCTTGACCCTAAAATAACCTTGACCTTTGTTGAAAGACATATCACTTAAGGGGCTATTTTGCTAGATATGTGTTGCGATGTACGCGCTTATGTCAATATCCAGAGGCCTCGTATAGCTGTCATTGATAAATATACCGGTATCAAGGAGGCTCCTACATACTTTAGTCTGTATCTGACGAACAGACACATGGGACTACGATATAAACTTAAACTAGACCTCCATAGAGAATAACATAGGAGTTGAGTGAAATTGTGGGTAAAATCGCGATTTGGAGATGCGCATGTTAACGGAGCTGTTTATTGAATACAATGTGTTATGTCCGTGTCATACATACCCGACCCGGTGAACTATACAACGTACGCCGAAACCTACCATATTCCACATATGAAAGTTTTGTTTCTATTGGCACAATTAGGATCTCGGATACACAATAGTTGATAGGATCACACACCAAAAATGTTAAAAACCAGACGAGTTATCCAAACGGGCTCAACTGGACTTTTCGTTTTCTAACTATAATTTGAGCTCTCGCGAACCCGTTTGAATGCTGTTTACAATCGGGCTCGCGGGACAAACGGGCTCGAGCCCGATTAGAAGGTTTAAAGTCTGGAATATAAGCCCCATTGTAGGCGATTGTTAACTGATACGAGGCTTATGACAGTAACACACACACTGAGAGAAAATGTTTTGGTTAGTTAACCCGTTCTATACTAAATGGATTCTCCCAGTCAGTTAAAGGTACATCGGAATGGTCTATTATTGATTTACAGGGATGTAAGGCAATATAAGCAGACACATTTATTTAAAAGTACAGAAGGAGTTCTATTTATAGAAGGAACTGTTTAGATAATAAGTTAAATAAACGACATAGGGTCGTTTATTAAACTTATTTTCTGTACGTTTCTTATGTGATAACTACTCACCGATCATACTTTTAGAAAGGGTTACTTTGGTTAGTCAAAGGTTTTTCCACGAGATGACTAATTTGAGTTATTAATAATTACTAAAGCTGAACGTTCTCATAATGACTATGATTGCCTTAGTCTTACTGACTAAGATCAGATTATTCAACATAACTAGGATGGAGTAATACTGACTAATAGTAACACATCTTAGTCACTCGGAAGGTGAACAATTTAATTTTGTGAAAATAATAAGCGTGTGGCACAATCATGCATGTCTAGTTTAGTTCACTTCCGGGATGACTGTACGTGGTGTCTATGAAATTAAAACAAATTATCAAAATATTGAAGTCTTCGATGTGGAGGTGAAGTGGTGACATATATGCCATTTTCTCATCCAATCACACTTGTGAATAAGACCAATTTTAATTACCAAAGCCTCATTACATGCCAAACACAATAGTAATAGTGATTTGTGTTGCAACCATGCCTATGTAAGGACTGCAATTTGTGTTGTGAGCAATAACATTCAAGTAAATAAATACTAATGGTGATACTAATAAATACTAATGGTGATACTAATAAATGGTGATACTAATGGTGATACTAATGGTGATACTAATGGTGATACTAATGGTGATACTAATGGTGATACTAATTGATGAAAGATCTCACATTCATTCTCGGGATATAAGATTGTAAATGTTCCTAGTGGGAAGACGTCCACTTCGAACATAACGAATGCCATTGGAAAGAAATATCTGTACCAACACGGCAATAATAAAGTGCATGGGTGTAACCAAGCGATGACATAATTATCTGTACCAACACGACAATAATAAAGTGAATGGGTGTAACCGAGCGATGACATAATTATCCTCATTCCTCAGACTATAACTAAAAACTTTATTTACAGTCAAATTGAATAACCACATAATTAGTCATATATAGTTACTCGTGTAAAGATATGGGTTAGTCACAATGACTCCACATGCATGTGACTAAGAACGTGGCAGCTGATGTTATGGTGTGTATATATATTCCAATTCATAGATAATGATAATCCACCCCAATCAATATCGCCTTTTATTACACTCCTTGACTGAATTTTCGATGGTTGATCTTTCTCCACATCGGGACTTTCAGGCATTAATTCTGTGTGTTTTAATCATATTTGGTGAACCAAATTGATGCAGAAGTGTAAAAATAGAGTAATCAATTAGTTCCGAGAATTATATAAGGCCAATAATTCACTCGAGGCGAGAGACGTCTGGTAAGGAACTCGTGAGCAAACGCGCACTCGTTTCTTACCGTCGCTCGCCTCTCGTGAATTATTTAACGTAATTATCTGAACCAATTGATTACTCTCTATTTAATTCACTGATAAATACGTGCTATCAAAAATGGTAAACACCTAACAAAGTCGAACGGACATCATGCGTGCGGCCCCATATTCAATTCCTCGTTTTCAATTAAATATCCGATTGTCACCAAACCAGTTCTCTTTTTTTCGTCTGTTATGCCCGAAAATAATGAGATTAGACCGACCTATGAGTTAATTCACGGGATATTTTGATTGCTAGTTAGTTACGATATTTATATAGATAGGTGTGGAAAGGTATCATCTATGATAAACATTTATATTCTTTCATATCAAAATATCTGAACATATTATGGAGCTTGCTAAAGTGCATAATGGAAAAATGTTATATGGCGGTTATCCAAAGATGAAAGATTTAAGTGCTGTAAACATCACATTATTACCACAGTTGTCGGTCAATGCCGAATCTACTTCAATTGCACAGCTCTTACGCTTACCCAACAAACCAGGTCCCTATGTCTTGTCTAGGTACGACGAAGAGAGCACACTATGCAAGTGAACTTGTTCAAGGGTCACAACTTAAACTATAGTCTATATACGTCTGTACGCATTCATATGCTATAAATTGTGATTCTCTTGGACGCATGGACTACCAATAAATGTTGATTGCTATAGTAATGTTCATTTAAAATGGCTCGTGAGTGGAAAATCGGCTGGGAATTTACGAACTAATTTGATATAAAACCTGGATGGGTATCTTTAAGAGTTCTCACCATTAGTCCATATATAGCTGTAATTTCTGTGCAGGCCGACCCAATAACAATCATTATATATTCCACTTTGTGGAGACCAGTCCGAACCATACTCATCTAAAACTAGTCCTTTATCTGAACATGCGCCAATAGAGCTTGTCATGTTTTGGTGTGTATAAGTAACAATATAAGAACCCTGAAACACAATGAAAATGTCGTCAACAATGAGTCAATAGATTAACACACACCTACACTGAATAACTAACGACAAAACGGTATATATATGACGGTCTGTCATGATTATCCAATAACATGAAGAAACTAAACTTCCAAAGGCTTTGTTTGGACTTGGCTACTACCAATATAAAAAATAAAATAGTTCATACCTTTATCTTATAAGTGTTTAATTTTATAGTGTGCACTTTACACTCGCATAATCCCACATGTGTATTATATTTCACAATAAAACCAATGCCGGAAATGGTAACGCGCTCAAGATCATATATTATATACCCATGGTTGTAGTTATAGAATATAAAATATTTTGGTTTCGCGAATGACAAACTCAGAATTCCGTTAAAATAACAATAACAACCAGCACTTAATTAACGAACCGGCGGCCGACTCAGCCGTCTCCGACCACAACCCCCAGTGGGCTGGAGAACGAAAAAAGTCTATAAAAGTTGAAATATAAGACTTACAAGTTATCTTTTTCATTTCTTTTACTTGTAATTGACATAGCTTATCACAAACCAAAAATCAACATTATTGACATAACTTTAATTAACGACAATAAACGAAATTGAAATTCCTAACTACACCTTTTACCGGACTCGGCCTCCGGCTCGCAGTTGGACTTTTAATCATCCCAAAATTTCCCTTTCTATAAATAAAACACCTATGTTAATGTCAGCGCCCACAGCTATCTAGAATCTCAAGGACAGTATACACGCGGCGCGCGCGTAATGAGAACGGACTACGGATCTTTCCCCTCTTGTCGTTGTTGTCTTTGTGGCATATCAACAATACTCTCACTTCGAAATTAGGTCAAATATACTTTTGGGTTTCGAATGGTTTAAACGAATAAAGTAATGGATAACATACATTAATGAAAATCGATAGCTACAACCCCCAAACATGATTATAAGTTTTTAAAGATTAAAAGGGAAATAGGAATACATTGTAGCTTCTATTATTTATTTTTCTGTCATTTTAGACAGCTATCGCAGGCTATCTCGGCAAACAAATTACAAATAGAGGCCAGTAATTAAAAAATGAGGGGTGTAAATATCATTAAAAAGGCCTCTAATGGTTACATGCATATGTATATATTTATGTCAAATCATTTGTGAGGATTAATCCTCGCTCTAGTGATACAGTATACCACGACAGTGCACTCATTACATATCGCACACACGATCGGGGGGGGGGTGGGGGTCAACATGATTTTCACTTATTTCACCTTCTAGATTGTGATAACTATGTCATTTCATTAGTTGGATGGCATATATGGGCGATGCAACATTGAATAGAACAATTAATTATATGAAACTCTGACGTAGTTTATCGATTGTGTTCATTTACGAGGTTATAAATACATGCATGCCTTGACGCATTTCAGTTACTTAATTTCATTACATCGGTTATTTCGGCAAATGAGTTTCACTAAAGAAATCCGTCGTTTTTTTTCCAAAATATTCTCAATGTTTAATTAAATTTAAAAGTTCAATTGTCGTAATATCACGTTTAAGATATTTATAAAGCATATTTATAAACTGTTTTGATTAGAATTAACAGGAATCCACGCATAATTTAGATACCATCGAATATCATCTCTGACCTCAACGCATACACATAAAATTGAATTGAGTGAAACATTATATAATCGGGGATGTTTGGAACAACACGTCACATCTATCCTGCATGACCTTATAGAATCTCTTCCAGTTCTTCTCAAAGGCATAAATAAATAGATGAATGAATAAATAAATAAATAATGACAAGTAATTAACCTTCTGTTTATCTGAGTAATCTTTATTGACGCACAAAGCTGGTAGATTATTGGAACACGACCATGAGTACCAGTGTTCCAATGATTGATAGCCAAACTTATGAACGCACGCGCAATTCTCTGTTGGCTTGGGGTTACCCTGACTCCATCGAACATATTTTGATTCTGAAAAGACAAGATAAACTGTTTTATAGTGCCCACAGCAGAATTACCAATGGGGGATGTCACAGTGTCCTGGACCCACACAAAGGTACCCTGCCTTGTTAGCTGGAAGCTTATATTCCGTTAATGTAGAACAGTCAGTCTGCCTGGCAAACTATCAATATAAATTTATTTGGAAGAAACCATTGGACTTTTAGATCCAATTGTTTTTGGTTTAAACAATATTGATGGTACTCTTAATGAACATATACGTGATATATATAAAGAATAATTTTTGACAAATTTTGATATATAATGACATGATTTTTGTTTATAGATAAGGGTGAAGAGGATATTAGGATATAACAAGCGAGTCATCACTTATGTTGCATTATCTCCTGCAAATTATTTGTGTATTATACATGACAATAAAGTATCAGTCAAAATCATATGTTTGGGAGTACAAATAGGCATAATGTAATCATTCTTTTGAACTCAGTCAGAGAATTAACACATGTCAGCGAACCAATACATGCAGACGATGAATTATGATAGACTGTTCCATGGTATAATTACTCTTTGCAGTAAGAAGTATTTAAGTAATGCTTTATTCTCAGCATATTTCCATACATTACATTCCTGGTGTTCCCTTGGAGTTGTAATTTATATGGATGCCCTGTGGTTTTTCCATACAAACAGCCTTTGTGAAAAATTGTGTACTGTCAACATTATAGGGGCCATTCATGTATTTATACATCTCAAATAAATCACCCTCAGTCGCCAAAATTTCATGGATATAATATGTAATTTAATTCGATAATTTCGATACAATCTCAGCCTACTTTCGGTCTGAAACTGAAAACTCCCCCAACACCTCTGTCGTCTCTCAAACAGATATACGAAGATGGGCCGCACGATGCCCATTACTATACTTACTATTCCGTCTGAAGATGGGTTGCACAGTGCCCATTACTATACTTACTATTCCGTCTGAAGATGGGTCGCACGATGCCCATTACTATACTTACTATTCCGTCTGAAGATGGGTCGCACAGTGCCCATTACTATACTTACTATTCCGCCTGAAGATGGGCCGCACGATGCCCATTACTATACTTACTATTCCGTCTGAAGATGGCTCGCAGAGTGCCCATTACTATACTTACTATTCCGTTTGAAGATGGATCGCACCATGCCCATTACTATACTTATTATTCCGTCTGAAGATGGGTAGCACCATGCCCATTACTATACTTACTATTCCGTTTGAAGATGGGTAGCACAGTGCCCATAACTATATTTACTATTCCGTCTGAAGATGGCTCGCACAGTGCACATAACTATACTTACTATTCCGTTTGAAGATGGGTAGCACAGTGCCCATAACTATATTTACTATTCCGTCTGAAGATGGCTCGCACAGTGCACATTACTATACTTACTATTCCGTCTGAAGATGGGTCGCACAGTGCCCATAACTATACTTACTATTCCGTCTGAAGATGGCTCGCACAGTGCCCATAACTATACTTACTATTCCGTCTGAAGATGGCTCGCAGAGTGCCCATTACTATACTTACTATTCCGTTTGAAGATGGGCAGCACAGTGCCCATAACTATACTTACTATTCCGTCTGAAGATGGCTCGCACAGTGCCCATAACTATACTTACTATTCCGTCTGAAGATGGCTCGCAGAGTGCCCATTACTATACTTACTATTCCGTTTGAAGATGGATCGCACCAAGCCCATTACTATACTTACTATTCCGTCTGAAGATGGATCGCACCAAGCCCATTACTATACTTACTATTCCGTCTGAAGATGGATCGCACCATGCCCATTACTATACTTACTATTCCGTCTGAAGATGGGTCGCACCATGCCCATTACTATACTTACTATTCCGTCTGAAGATGGGTCGCACCATGCCCATTACTATACTTACTATTCCGTTTGAAGATGGGTAGCACAGTGCACATTACTATACTTACTATTCCGTCTGAAGATGGGTCGCACCATGCCCATTACTATACTTACTATTCCGTCTGAAGATGGGTCGCACCAAGCCCATTACTATACTTACTATTCCGACTGAAGATGGGTCGCACCATGCCCATTACTATACTTACTATTCCGTCTGAAGATGGGTCGCACAGTGCCCATAACTATAATTACTATTCCGTTTGAAGATGGATCGCACCAAGCCCATTACTATACTTACTATTCCGTTTGAAGATGGGTCGCACAGTGCCCATTACTATACTTACTATTCCGTCTGAAGATGGCTCTCACAGTGCACATAACTATACTTACTATTCCGTTTGAAGATGGGTAGCACAGTGCACATAACTATACTTACTATTCCGTTTGAAGATGGGTAGCACAGTGCCCATTACTATACTAACTATTCCGTCTGAAGATGGGTCGCACCATGCCCATTACTATACTTACTATTCCGTTTGAAGATGGCTCGCACCATGCCCATTACTATACTTACTATTCCGTCTGAAGATGGCTCGCACAGGGCCCATTACTATACTTACTATTCCGTTTGAAGATGGCTCGCACAGTGCCCATTACTATACTTACTATTCCGTTTGAAGATGGGTCGCACCATGCCCATAACTATACTTACTATTCCGTCTGAAGATGGGTAGCACAGTGCCCATTACTATACTAACTATTCCGTTTGAAGACGGGTCGCACCATGCCCATTACTATACTTACTATTCCGTCTGAAGATGGCTCGCACAGGGCCCATTACTATACTTACTATTCCGTTTGAAGATGGCTCGCACAGTGCCCATTACTATACTTACTATTCCGTTTGAAGATGGGTCGCACCATGCCCATTACTATACTTACTATTCCGTCTGAAGATGGCTCGCACAGGGCCCATTACTATACTTACTATTCCGTCTGAAGATGGGTCGCACCATGCCCATAACTATACTTACTATTCCGTCTGAAGATGGGTCGCACAGTGCACATAACTATACTTACTATTCCGTTTGAAGATGGGTAGCACAGTGCCCATTACTATACTTACTATTCCGTCTGAAGATGGGTCGCACAGTGCCCATTACTATACTTACTATTCCGTCTGAAGATGGATCGCACCATGCCCATTACTATACTTACTATTCCGTTTGAAGATGGGTAGCACAGTGCCCATTACTATACTTACTATTCCGTTTGAAGATGGGTCACACCATGCCCATTACTATACTTACTATTCCGTTTGAAGATGGCTCGCACAGTGCCCAATGCGTAAGAACCGAAACCTAATAATGAAACGTACTGTATGTGAAGTTCGTTAATATACCAGAGACGCTCGCCTGAAGACTTCAATTGCTGGCTATTTATTTCTGATTTCCAACATTTTAAATACCTATTTTCGCGCTTGGTCTTAGTAAACATTTTCCAAAGTATATAATTTACGCCTCCTAATGTTATCAAGCTATGCTGACAATCAAACATAACAAATATTATTGTGTAAACTTTACTGTAGCAGTATAATGTTTGCAAACTATACTAAAAAACACTTATAAAGAGCGTTCTATTTGCATGCATACGCATTTTATATACACTTATCTCTATACAATTCATATTATATTTGGGTCATTTTTTCAGTTTAATCCCTGCATACACTGCTAATGAACTTCGGGGTCCAGCCCTTTATATGTAACAGTCCTCAATTCATAATGTTGTTACCCCTTATTAATTGTAAGTGCATTACAATTCGTGCAATTATGTACGATATGAACATAGCTGTGTTACAGCACTAAATTTATCATCTGGCAGTACAGCCAATGCATAAGCATACACTTTTGTTTACAATTAAGAATGTTTCCCGATAGTACAATCAGGGAAGTCTATGTGTACGTTTTACAATAATTCGTGTATAGTATCATTTTTGTGGATATTGCTTGGTGTGTGGCCCTCGTGATATTACTATCCCTATGATTTAAACTAGCTGAGCGGTTTGACTGGTACGCTGCCGTTCTATACTTATTCTATATTTATTTTGACATTCAAAATTGTCCGTGTGGCGCTTCGGAATGTGTACCTAGGTTTATTACGCACCTTTGTCCATGTTACCGAAGACAGGTTTACCCCTGTACTCTACGGTGTTCCCAGCCCCCCTGGATCTCTATATTGTTACAACGAGTGCCCATTACTATACTTACTATTCCGTTTGAAGATGGGTAGCACAGTGCCCATTACTATACTTACTATTCCGTTTGAAGATGGGTCGCACCATGCCCATTACTATACTTAGTATTCCGTCTGAAGATGGGTCGCACCATGCCCATAACTATACTTACTATTCCGTCTGAAGATGGGTCGCACAGTGCACATAACTATACTTACTATTCCGTCTGAAGATGGGACGCAGAGTGCCCATTACTATACTTACTATTCCGTTTGAAGATGGCTCGCACAATGCCCATTACTATACTTACTATTCCGTTTGAAGATGGGTCGCACCATGCCCAATACTATACTTACTATTCCGTTTGGAGATGGGTCGCACAGTGCCCATTACTATACTTACTATTCCGTTTGAAGATGGGTAGCACCATGCCCATTACTATACTTACTATTCCGTTTGAAGATGGGTAGCACAGTGCCCATTACTATACTTACTATTCCGTTTGAAGATGGGTAGCACAGTGCCCATTACTATACTTACTATTCCGTCTGAAGATGGGTCGCACAGTGTTCATTATTATACTTACTATTCCGTCTGAAGATGGGTCGCACGATGCCCATTACTATACTTACTATTCCGTCTGAAGATGGGTCGCACGATGCCCATTACTATACTTACTATTCCGTCTGAAGATGGGTCGCACGATGCCCATTACTATACTTACTATTCCGTCTGAAGATGGGTCGCACAGTGTTCATTATTATACTTACTATTCCGTCTGAAGATGGGTCGCACGATGTCCATTACTATACTTACTATTCCGTCTGAATATGGGTTGCACAGTGTTCATTACTATACTTACTATTCCGTCTGAAGATGGGTCGCACAGTGTTCATTATTATACTTACTATTCCGTCTGAAGATGGGTCGCACGATGCCCATTACTATACTTACTATTCCGTCTGAAGATGGATCGCACACTGCCCATTACTATACTTACTATTCCGTCTGAAGATGGGTAGCACAGTGCCCATTACTATACTTACTATTCCGTCTGAAGATGGGTCGCACAGTGCCCATTACTATACTTACTATTCCGTCTGAAGATGGATCGCACCATGCCCATTACTATACTTACTATTCCGTTTGAAGATGGATCGCACCATGCCCATTACTATACTTACTATTCCGTCTGAAGATGGCTCGCACAATGCCCATTACTATACTTACTATTGCGTCTGAAGATGGGTCGCACAGTAACCATCACTATACTTACTATTCCGTCTGATGATGGGTCGCACAGTGACCATCACTATACTTACTATTCCGTCTGAAGATGGGTCGCACACTGCCCATTACTATACTTACTATTCCGTCTGAAGATGGGTCGCACAGTGTCCATTACTATACTTACTATTCCGTTTGAAGATGGGTCGCACATTGTCCATTACTATACTTACTATTCCGTTTGAAGATGGGTCGCACATTGTCCATTACTATACTTACTATTCCGTTTGAAGATGGGTCGCACATTGTCCATTACTATACTTACTATTCCGTTTGAAGATGGGTCGCACAGTGCCCATTACTATACTTACTATTCCGTTTGAAGATGGGTCGCACATGCCCATTACTATACTTACTATTCCGTCAGAAGATGGGTCGCACAATGCCCATTACTATACTTACTATTCCGTCTGAAGATGGGTCGCACAATGCACATAACTATACTTACTATTCCGTCTGAAGATGGGTCACACAGTGCCCATTACTATACTTACTATTCCGTCCAAAGATGGGTAGCACAGTACAATTACTATACTTACTATTCCGTCTGTAGATGTGTCGCACAGGGCCCATTACTATACTTACTATTCCGTCTGAAGATGGGTCACACAGTGCCCATTACTATACTTACTATTCCGTCCAAAGATGGGTAGCACAGTACAATTACTATACTTACTATTCCGTCTGTAGATGGGTCGCACCATGCCCATTACTATACTTACTATTCCGTCTGAAGATGTGTCGCACAGGGCCCATTACTATACTTACTATTCCATCTGAAGATGTGTCGCACATGCCCATTACTATACTTACTATTCCGTCTGAAGATGGGTCGCACAATGCACATAACTATACTTACTATTCCGTCTGAAGATGGGTCACACAGTGCCCATTACCATACTTACTATTCCGTCTGAAGATGGGTCGCACAGTGTCCATTACTATACTTACTATTCCGTCTGAAGATGGGTCGCACAGTGTCCTTTACTATACTTACTATTCCGTTTGAAGATGGGTCGCACTGTCCATTACTATACTTACTATTCCGTCTGAAGATGTGTCGTACAGAGCCCATTACTATAATTACTATTCCGTTTGAAGATGGCTCGCACAATGCCCATTACTATACTTACTATTCCGTCTGAAGATGGGACGCACACTGCCCATTACTATACTTACTATTCCGTTTGAAGATGGGTAGCACAGTGCCCATTACTATAATTACTATTCCGTTTGAAGATGGCTCGCACAATGCCCATTACTATACTTACTATTCCGTTTGAAGATGGGTAGCACAGTGCCCATTACTATACTTACTATTCCGTCTGATGATGGGTTGCACAGTGCCCATTACTATACTTACTATTCCGTTTGAAGATGGGTCGCACCATGCCCATTACTATACTTACTATTCCGTTTGAAGATGGCTCGCACAATGCCCATTACTATACTTACTATTCCGTCTGAAGATGGGACGCACACTGCCCATAACTATACTTACTATTCCGTTTGAAGATGGCTCGCACAATGCCCATTACTATACTTACTATTCCGTTTGAAGATGGGTAGCACAGTGCCCATTACTATAATTACTATTCCGTTTGAAGATGGCTCGCACAATGCCCATTACTATACTTACTATTCCGTTTGAAGATGGGTAGCACAGTGCCCATTACTATACTTACTATTCCGTCTGAAGATGGGACGCACACTGCCCATTACTATACTTACTATTCCGTTTGAAGATGGGACGCACTGCCCATTACTATACTTACTATTCCGTTTGAAGATGGGTAGCACAGTGCCCATTACTATACTTACTATTCCGTTTGAAGATGGGTCGTACAGTGCCCATTACTATACTTACTATTCCGTCTGAAGATGGGTCACACAGTACAATTACTATACTTACTATTCCGTCTGTAGATGGGTCGCACCATGCCCATTACTATACTTACTATTCCGTCTGAAGATGTGTCGCACAGGGCCCATTACTATACTTACTATTCCATCTGAAGATGTGTCGCACATGCCCATTACTATACTTACTATTCCGTCTGAAGATGGGTCGCACAATGCACATAACTATACTTACTATTCCGTCTGAAGATGGGTCACACAGTGCCCATTACCATACTTACTATTCCGTCTGAAGATGGGTCGCACAGTGTCCATTACTATACTTACTATTCCGTCTGAAGATGGGTCGCACAGTGTCCTTTACTATACTTACTATTCCGTTTGAAGATGGGTCGCACTGTCCATTACTATACTTACTATTCCGTCTGAAGATGTGTCGTACAGAGCCCATTACTATAATTACTATTCCGTTTGAAGATGGCTCGCACAATGCCCATTACTATACTTACTATTCCGTCTGAAGATGGGACGCACACTGCCCATTACTATACTTACTATTCCGTTTGAAGATGGGTAGCACAGTGCCCATTACTATAATTACTATTCCGTTTGAAGATGGCTCGCACAATGCCCATTACTATACTTACTATTCCGTTTGAAGATGGGTAGCACAGTGCCCATTACTATACTTACTATTCCGTCTGATGATGGGTTGCACAGTGCCCATTACTATACTTACTATTCCGTTTGAAGATGGGTCGCACCATGCCCATTACTATACTTACTATTCCGTTTGAAGATGGCTCGCACAATGCCCATTACTATACTTACTATTCCGTCTGAAGATGGGACGCACACTGCCCATAACTATACTTACTATTCCGTTTGAAGATGGGTAGCACAGTGCCCATTACTATAATTACTATTCCGTTTGAAGATGGCTCGCACAATGCCCATTACTATACTTACTATTCCGTTTGAAGATGGGTAGCACACTGCCCATTACTATACTTACTATTCCGTCTGAAGATGGGACGCACACTGCCCATTACTATACTTACTATTCCGTTTGAAGATGGCTCGCACAATGCCCATTACTATACTTACTATTCCGTCTGAAGATGGGACGCACACTGCCCATTACTATACTTACTATTCCGTTTGAAGATGGCTCGCACAATGCCCATTACTATACTTACTATTCCGTCTGAAGATGGGACGCACACTGCCCATTACTATACTTACTATTCCGTTTGAAGATGGGACGCACTGCCCATTACTATACTTACTATTCCGTTTGAAGATGGGTAGCACAGTGCCCATTACTATACTTACTATTCCGTTTGAAGATGGGTCGTACAGTGCCCATTACTATACTTACTATTCCGTTTGAAGATGGGTCGCACACTGCCCATTACTATACTTACTATTCCGTCTGAAGATGGCTCGCACAGTGCACATTACTATACTTACTATTCCGTTTGAAGATGGCTCGCACAGTGCCCATTACTATACTTACTATTCCGTCTGCATATGGGACGCACAATGCACATTACTATACTTACTATTCCGTTTGAAGATGGGTCGCACAGTGCCCATTACTATACTTACTATTCCGTCTGAAGATGGGTCGCACAGTGCCCATTACTATACTTACTATTCCGCCTGAAGATGGGTAGCACAGTGCACATAACTATACTTACTATTCCGTCTGAAGATGGGACGCAGAGTGCCCATTACTATACTTACTATTCCGTTTGAAGATGGGTCGCACCATGCCCATTACTATACTTACTATTCCGTCTGAAGATGGGACGCAGAGTGACCATTACTATACTTACTATTCCGTTTGAAGATGGGTCGCACCATGCCCATTACTATACTTACTATTCCGTCTGAAGATGGGACGCAGAGTGCCCATTACTATACTTACTATTCCGTCTGAAAATGGCTCGCACAGTGCCCATTACTATACTTACTATTCCGTTTGAAGATGGGTCGCACAGTGCCTATTACTATACTTACTATTCCGTTTGAAGATGGGTAGCACAGTGCCCATTACTATACTTACTATTCCGTCTGAAGATGGGTAGCACCATGCCCATTACTATACTTACTATTCCGTCTGAAGATGGGTCGCACAGCGCCCATTACTATACTTACTATTCCGTCTGAAGATGTGCCGCACAGTGTCCATTACTATACTTACTATTCCGTCTGAAGATGGGTCGCACAGTGCTCATTACTATACTTACTATTCCGTCTGAAGATGGGTCGCACAGTGCCCATTACTATACTTACTATTCCGTCTGAAGATGGGTCGCACTGTCCATTACTATACTTACTATTCCGTCTGAAGATGGGTCGCACAGTGTCCATTACTATACTTACTATTCCGTCTGAAGATGGATCGCACAATGTCCATTACTATACTTACTATTCCGTCTGAAGATGGGTCGCACAATGTCCATTACTATACTTACTATTCCGTCTGAAGATGGGTCGCACAATGTCCATTACTATACTTACTATTCCGTCTGAAGATTGGTCGCACAGTGTCCATTACTATACTTACTATTCCGTTTGAAGATGGGTCGCACAGTGTCCATTACTATACTTACTATTCCGTCTGAAGATGGATCGCACCATGTCCATTACTATACTTACTATTCCGTCTGAAGATGGGTCGCACAATGTCCATTACTATACTTACTATTCCGTCTGAAGATGGGTAGCACAGTGCCCATTACTATACTTACTATTCCGTTTGAAGATATGTAGCACAGTGCCCATTACTATACTTACTATTCCGTCTGAAGATGGGTCGCACAGTGCCCATTACTATACTTACTATTCCGTCTGAAGATGGGTCGCACAGTGCACATAACTATACTTACTATTCCGTCTGAAGATGGGTAGCACAGTGCCCATTACTATACTTACTATTCCGTCTGAAGATGGGTCGCACAGTTCCCATTACTATACTTACTATTCCGTTTGAAGATGGGTCGCACCATGCCCATTACTATACTTACTATTCCGTTTGAAGATGGGTCGCACCATGCCCATTACTATACTTACTATTCCGTCTGAAGATGGGTCACACAGTGCCCATTACCATACTTACTATTCCGTCTGAAGATGGGTAGCACAGTGCCCATTACTATACTTACTATTCCGTTTGAAGATGGGTCGCACCATGCCCATTACTATAATTACTATTCCGTCTGAAGATGGGTAGCACAGTGCCCATTACTATACTTACTATTCCGTCTGAAGATGGGTAGCACAGTGCCCATTACTATACTTACTATTCCGTTTGAAGATGGGTCGCACAATGCCCATTACTATACTTACTATTCCGTCTGAAGATGGGTCGCACCATGCCCATTACTATACTTACTATTCCGTCTGAAGATGGGTCGCACAGTGCCCATTACTATACTTACTATTCCGTTTGAAGATGGGACGCACGATGCCCATTACTATACTTACTATTCCGTCTGAAGATGGGACGCACAGTGCCCATTACTATACTTACTATTCCGTCTGAAGATGGGTCGCACAGTGCCCATTACTATGCTTACTATTCCGTCTGAAGATGGGACGCACCATGCCCATTACTATACTTACTATTCCGTCTGAAGATGGGTAGCACAGTGTCCATTACTATACTTAATATTCCGTTTGAAGATGGGTAGCACAGTGCCCATTACTATACTTACTATTCCGTCTGAAGATGGGTAGCACAATGCCCATTACTATGCTTACTATTCCGTCTGAAGATGGGACGCACCATGCCCATTACTATACTTACTATTCCGTCTGAAGATGGGTAGCACAGTGTCCATTACTATACTTAATATTCCGTTTGAAGATGGGTAGCACAGTGCCCATTACTATACTTACTATTCCGTCTGAAGATGGGACGCACCATGCCCATTACTATACTTACTATTCCGTCTGAAGATGGGTAGCACAGTGCCCATTACTATACTTACTATTCCGTTTGAAGATGGGTAGCACAGTGCCCATTACTATACGTACTATTCCGTCTGAAGATGGGTCGCACAATGCCCATTACTATACTTACTATTCCGTCTGAAGATGGGTCGCACCATGCCCATAACTATACTTACTATTCCGTCTGAAGATGGGTCGCACAGTGCACATAACTATACTTACTATTCCGTTTGAAGATGGGTAGCACAGTGCCCATTACTATACTTACTATTCCGTTTGAAGATGGGACGCAGAGTGCCCATTACTATACTTACTATTCCGTCTGAAGATGGGTAGCACAGTGCCCATTACTATACTTACTATTCCGTTTGAAGATGGGACGCAGAGTGCACATTACTATACTTACTATTCCGTCTGAAGATGGGTCGCACAGTGCCCATTACTATACTTACTATTCCGTCTGAAGATGGGTCGCACCATGCCCATTACTATACTTACTATTCCGTTTGAAGATGGGTAGCACAGTGCCCATTACTATACTTACTATTCCGTTTGAAGATGGGTAGCACAGTGCCCATTACTATACTTACTATTCCGTCTGAAGATGGGTCACACCATGCCCATTACTATACTTACTATTCCGTTTGAAGATGGCTCGCACAGTGCCCATTACTATACTTACTATTCCGTTTGAAGATGGGTCGCACAATGCCCATTACTATACTTACTATTCCGTCTGAAGATGGGTCGCACCATGCCCATTACTATACTTACTATTCCGTCTGAAGATGGGACGCACAGTGCCCATTACTATACTTACTATTCCGTTTGAAGATGGGACGCACGATGCCCATTACTATACTTACTATTCCGTCTGAAGATGGGACGCACAGTGCCCATTACTATACTTACTATTCCGTCTGAAGATGGGTCGCACAGTGCCCATTACTATACTTACTATTCCGTCTGAAGATGGGACGCACAGTGCCCATTACTATACTTACTATTCCGTTTGAAGATGGGTCGCACAGTGCCCATTACTATACTTACTATTCCGTATGTAGATGGGTAGCACAATGCACATAACTATACTTACTATTCCGTCTGAAGATGGGTAGCACAGTGCACATAACTATACTTACTATTCCGTTTGAAGATGGGTCGCACCATGCCCATTACTATACTTACTATTCCGTTTGAAGATGGCTCGCACAGTGCACATAACTATACTTACTATTCCGTCTGAAGATGGGTCGCACAATGCCCATTACTATACTTACTATTCCGCCTGAATATGGGTCGCACAATGCCCATTACTATACTTACTATTCCGTTTGAAGATGGGTCGCACAGTGCCCATTACTATACTCACTATTCCGTTTGAAGATGGGTTGCACAGTGCCCATTACTATACTTACTATTCCGTCTGAAGATGGGTCGCACGATGCCCATTACTATACTTACTATTCCGTCTGAAGATGGGACGCACCATGCCCATTACTATACTTACCATTCCGTTTGAAGATGGGTTGCACAGTGCCCATTACTATACTTACTATTCCGTCTGAAGATGGGTCGCACGATGCCCATTACTATACTTACTATTCCGTCTGAAGATGGATCGCACCATGCCCATTACTATACTTACTATTCCGTCTGAAGATGGGTCGCACAGTGCCCATTACTATACTTACTATTCCGTCTGAAGATGGGTCGCACAATGCACATAACTATACTTACTATTCCGTCTGAAGATGGGTCGCACAGTGCCTATTACTATACTTACTATTCTGTTTGAAGATGGGTCGCACCATGCCCATTACTATACTTACTATTCCGCCTGAAGATGGGTCGCACCATGCCCATTACTATACTTACTATTCCGTTTGAAGATGGCTCGCACAGTGCACATAACTATACTTACTATTCCGTTTGAAGATGGGTAGCACAGTGCGCATAACTATACTTACTATTCCGCCTGAAGATGGGTAGCACAGTGCACATAACTATACTTACTATTCCGTCTGGAGATGGGTAGCACAGTGCCCATTACTATACTTACTATTCCGTTTGAAGATGGGACGCACCATGCCCATTACTATACTTACTATTCCGTCTGAAGATGGGTCGCACCATGCCCATTACTATACTTACTATTCCGTCTGTAGATGGGTGGCACAGTGCCCATTACTATACTTACTATTCTGTTTGAAGATGGGTCGCACCATGCCCATTACTATACTTACTATTCCGTTTGAAGATGGCTCGCACAGTGCACATAACTATACTTACTATTCCGTTTGAAGATGGGTAGCACAGTGCCCATTACTATACTTACTATTCCGTTTGAAGATGGGACGCACCATGCCCATTACTATACTTACTATTCCGTCTGAAGATGGGTCGCACAGTGCACATAACTATACTTACTATTCCGTTTGAAGATGGGTGGCACAGTGCCCATTACTATACTTACTATTCTGTTTGAAGATGGGTCGCACCATGCCCATTACTATACTTACTATTCCGTTTGAAGATGGCTCGCACAGTGCACATAACTATACTTACTATTCCGTTTGAAGATGGGTAGCACAGTGCCCATTACTATACTTACTATTCCGTTTGAAGATGGGACGCACCATGCCCATTACTATACTTACTATTCCGTTTGAAGATGGGTCGCACAGTGCCCATTACTATACTTACTATTCCGTTTGAAGATGGCTCGCACAGTGCCCATTACTATACTTACTATTCCGTTTGAAGATGGGTCGCACCATGCCCATTACTATACTTACTATTCCGTCTGAAGATGGGTCGCACAGTGCACATAACTATACTTACTATTCCGTCTGAAGATGGGTAGCACAGTGCCCATTACTATACTTACTATTCCGTTTGAAGATGGGACGCACCATGCCCATTACTATACTTACTATTCCGTCTGAAGATGGGTCGCACAGTGTACATTACTATACTTAATATTCCGTCTGAATATGGGTAGCACAGTGTCCATTACTATACTTACTATTCCGTCTGAAGATGGGTAGCACAGTGTACATTACTATACTTAATATTCCGTCTGAATATGGGTAGCACAGTGTCCATTACTATACTTACTATTCCGTCTGGTGATGGTCGCACAGTGCCCATTACTATACTTAATATTCCGTCTGAATATAGGTCGCACAATGCCCATTACTATACTTACTATTCCGTCTGTAGATTGCCATGGATTGTTCTTGACCACCGCACGATTGGCCAGGATCTCCGGGGCACGGAATGTTGCACGCGTGTTCGCCTTCTGGTCCCAGGTCGAAATCCCTGTAGCAGTAACATCTCTCGCCCTGTATGTTTAGATACAATAATGTGTTTTAAAAAGTCTATATGTGTGTGTTTTGGTATATACAAGAGTAACTTATGATCATCGAAAGGTAGCTAGCCACTGTGGAGATTGGGGGTCCCCATTATAATTTCACATGTATAATATTGTCCAGTCAAACAACCATTATCACAAGACCAGCGGTTTCCATCGCGATGCCCCACATGTATAGTGTATATATGGAGGATTAACAGCGAATTATGTTGGGATATAAGATTTTTTTGAAACGAGTTTGATAAATTTGAATCACAACGAGTCGTGAATCCAATTTATGAAACGAATTTCATAAAATCTTATATCCCAACATAACGAGTTTAAGACATGAAAATAACTAGAGCTTTATGCCTTATTAAAGTGATGTTAAACACTCCGGTATGGTGATCAAATAGAAGTGGAGAATAACCTTGTTCAAAGTAGTTATTTTTACAAATATTATATCTAAATTGACAACACACATCGTCATGTATTAATTAAATGCAGTGACTCTCGATGGTGAAATCGTTTTCGTTAGTTTATTGCCGATAGATGCGTCCCGAATCGAGTAGTAAATATTTGCAATTTAGCGTAGTTCAGACGATGTTTTCTATGGAGTGGTACATCGATTTGCTTCAGATTTTCGGCGGTGGTATTAGAATATTGCATTTCTCCAACCCGAACAAGTACATAATATGTCTTTAACAAATCAAAATTATTAAAAAGAAGCTGCAAAATACCTAAATGTACATCGTTGTACAATCATGTACGACAATATTGCGCGCTCTGGCTGGCGACGGACAATATTGTCCCCCAATTTGCCTCTTTGTTTTTGTCTATTTTCGTTAGTGCAACGAAGTTGCAGAAGAATTTAACTGTAAGGAACAAAACAATCATTTTGCATTATATGGTGTCATGCGCGGCTGTTTTAATAGTATTAATCCGTCGAAATCAATGTATTCCCGGGAAGCAAGCGCCTATTCATCACTATTGATAAATAAGGAAATAGGCAATGGCTATTTAAATGATATATAATAGGGATTTCATGTGAAATATATCTATATCAGGGGTGGCACCAGTGGGGCGGTCAGGGGATGGGCATGCTACAGCTCTCTGTCGGGGAGGGTTAGACACCCGTCTAGGAAATCTGCAATGGTCAGCACGATAGCTTCCGTAATAATATATATAGCCCCACCCAATGGCCGATCGTAGTCCCTGCGTCGGGGAATTCCTGCTGCCGCCCCTGACCAGGGGCCTGTACTATAGATTCCCAATAGCCGTGTTTTGACTGTGGGGAACGTGTCGAATACTATGGATACCTGCACTAGTTTAGTAGTTTTACTAGTGTGTGCGATTTCCCGAACAGACAAAATACAGTACTATCGATCTCCGTTTTCTGCGCGTGGAGGCGAACAATTGTTAACGGGTAAAGGGAACTTACTCTAATGTTATACATGAATGGATATAGCAATGCCTATATATTTGAGTCAGTTGGCGAGTGGTTTAGTTGATGTATAAAGGTACATCTATGTGACAATCTTCCGATAGTTGGGTTATTTTGTTCACAATTACATGCGCACGGTGAAAATTCATTCCATCGGTAGTGCGTGGAATACTTGAGACCATGTTAAGATGTTTTATCCCACATCGATTGCGTACCAGACGGAATAAGGAATCCAATGTATACTTATAACGTGACACCCCCACCCCAATTTATTCATATTTGAATCCCTATGCCCCATGGCTGTCCGCTTGTTCCGCTTTTTAATTGCTACTACACAAGTACTTTTTCTGGCTTTTATGGTATTAACATGGTTCATGATCACATTCATTAAACAAAAAAAAAGGGAGAGAGACGGACAGAACGACCAAAACTAAACCCCACCGACAGAAAAAAAACCTTCACATGGTGGTTATATGGTGTCAAATTGAACAGGGGTACGTTTAACTGGATGTTAACATACACAAGATTTAGATACATGTACAACGTAATTGAAAAAAAAAAATGAATTGCCGGAGATAACAAACTGATAAAAATATTTCCAAGTGGAAAGGGTGCAACTAAATAATTCCAGTATATTTTCCGTTCCCAAAGGGTTGGCGTTACTTTTTGTTTATGGAGAAGGGGGTATGTCCAACTTAGATTTTACAACCAAAATTTGACTGAAAGCAAGAAAACATCATACTTGTGGTATAAAGTATAATTTGCAGTTATATTAGCTGGAAAATTTAACTAATGGAATGATCACAACCTAGTCTCCAGTCTTAAATTTCAAACTCAGTGCCAATTTTCTGGCATGGAATCGCGGTATAACGTTCACGTATAGGGTCTCCGCTGCCCGAGCGAACCTCAATCCATTGAACCAGATAATATTTCCGAGTCCGGAAAACTATATTTGCACCCCATTCGGTTGAATTCCGCAATGGTTACTCAAGATTTCCAACTGTTAGAAATCTCCAACCCAACAACTCCAACCAATCAAAACTTCTGAACTGATTGCCATTTAACTCCATAATTCAATCATATGTGGGATCATCGTGAACTTTCGAACGAAGATTATAGTGATGCCCCATCCCCTATCGACACGTCCCTGCATGGAATTCCCAATTGTTGAGTATTTTGGTGAGAATCGCCCCTGTCACAACATAATTTATGTGGAAACCCTTATTTACCAAAGGCAACTTCTCTCTGTTTATGAACACCATCTCAAAATATATCTATATACGCCCATGCATAATTTGAACCCAGCTTCCCAACATGATATGACATTGATTTTATTGGCCCCGCGAAACTTAGCACGACGACAAAGGGTTAATGGATGAGTGCGCAATACACCCAGCGATAATCCGACATATCGACATTCGCACGCGTTTCATTGCGGTGACAACCACTAATTCAGCCTCGTATACTTGTAATTTTAACTCCGTGTTCTACCCGATGCTGTGTTATTTCTGTACTATGGGACTCCCTTAGTTGTTAATTTATCAGCCCGTCCAGCGAGTTCTTGTTTTCCCCAATATAGACAATTCGCATACTATAGAATAACAAAAAGGTGCAGCGTTAGGGCACTCCATTCACCCCAAAAATCGAGCAGCTTACTGCTGAAATGAATACCAGTTACAGATGGCTCGTCGAGAGTATCATATAAGTCAGTTCACAACGATGCATGGTGTGAACAAAGGGTAATCGACTATTGTTACATTCCAATAAACAATGCAAGTCATTTACAAGAATACAATTGCTCGAGTACTATAGAACACAAGTCTCGCCTTACAAGACTAGGAAATTAACGAGGAACGTTCTCCGCAGGGGCCTGTACTATAGATTTACAATTGCCGTGTTTGAACACGTGTACAAGGTTATGTGGGGCACACAGAAGGTGTCGATTACCATAGACCTCCACTCTTATTCTTACAGTGAAAAGGCGACTTCTTGCAACGCCTCGTTTACATGCATGGTGACCAATAAAATAATAGGTTTACCACATGTGACTTGATTGACCAAAATATTCATCGGAGACACTCATTGATATGTTATCGCTAGTGCATGGTTAATCCGTGTTCAATTGTATTAGTGGTAATCGGTATCCTTTAAATAATCGCTCAGTGATTACGCTGCAACCGTTCGTGTATTGTGTTATATGTCATCAATGGTTATCGTCTGTTCCACAATTCAAGTTTCAAGATGTATTTCAATTTCTAGTTGGGTTGTCATGCAAAATCGCTGGAGTATTATATTGAATATCATTCTGATCAAACCCAGTCACCCATCGGTAATGAGCACACGGGTATAATCTACTCTATTACAATACAGTGGTCTATTGCACTTCACGCCTCAAGTGTACCTCCCATAACCTTGTACACCTGTTCAAACACGGCAATTGTAAATCTATAGTACAGGCACCTGGTTAAAACACTGCTATTGGGAATCTATAGTACAGGCCCCTGGATGTATGTTTATAGGTTTATGGAACTAAACTGATTAACTGATCTTCAAGTATGGGTTATTGCCAACATATTCTTATATATGTTGACTATAAATTCTTATTTATATGCGTCAGTATTGTTGCACGGACGCCCAGTACAGCCAGTAAGATGTTTGTTAAAAGTCGAACATTCCAGTTAAAAAGTCGAAAATTCGTGATAAAATGTCCGATTTCTTTGATCGAGCACATGTCCCTGACGTCAGTTGGCTCTAAGATGTGTCAGCAGCTGTCGCCATGTGTGCAATGTTTGATATGCGCAAACAAATTCTCATTCGAAATGACCATTTTTCGATCTTTATAGCACATTTTGGCGAAAAGGGTGGAAATCTGTAAGATTTCGGTTACGTCAGTTTGTTCCAATTTTTTCTTTTACATCAACTCATAGTCTATATGTAGAAGCTTTGCAAAAGACATCACAAATGAATAAATTATATATTGCTGAGAGCTGCATGTGATGTGAGAGCTTTAGATTTAAATATACAATGCATATTATCCATTTATAGGGCGTGTATAATGCATGTCTATATATCAGCGGCGGCAGACTGTGATACAAATAAAAATTAGGTCAGGGAAATGGGCGATTCGCTTTCCATGAATATGTTTTCCGATATTGAGTATGTGAGGCACCACCTCACCCCGACACGCACGCCCACTATCGGCGGCTCTTAGGTCGAACGACCGGTTCACCGAGCCCCAAACCGGCCCACATTGTTAATCCACCTGCCCACGTCAATAACTTCGGGCCCCGAGGTACAACCAATCGGGCGGCAGGTCCGTTAGTGCAGGGGTCAAAGGCCCTTCTCCGCTAAAGGGGCAATAGGCCCCGTTTCGCAGGGGCCACAGGCCTCAGTGTCACTGAATAACGGCCCCAATGGTGCCTGAAGCAACTAGGAATAGAGGTGGTCCGTATATCTTCATGTATGTCGTCGGCACCATATATTGATCAGTTTTCAAACTGTGCAACGCAAAATATCTCGAATATTCGATTTTTTTTAAATCCTCAAAGTTTCGACTTTTAATAAAAAATCTAACTGATAGTACTGGTCTTCCGTATTGCTAGGCGACAGTAAATTATATAGAGGATCTATAATGAGTCGCAAATATATACTCGCTAAAGCTGGAATCGAACTTATTGCACTCGGTTAATAAATTTTGTTTTAGTCTGTCGTTGAGACTCGATTTCGAAATGAACCCAGAACAAATTGTTAGTAAGCTGTTTGGTGTCATTTTGTCGGTAACAATCTGGCGAACAACATATCCAAAATCCGCTTTGGGCAAACTTTTCTACAACTCTTTGAAATAGGGTACTATTTATGACTTTTTGTGTCAATTTTAATATCCAGTGCTGTCAATTACTAGTGGTCTATTTTGATGAGCATATCCAAACAGACTCCAAATAGGCTACTGTTGACACAGAAGAAGTCGGTAAAAAAAAACATCGACTGTGATTAACGGTATTTTCTTAAATATTTCACGTTAGTCTTTAAATAATAAAGTGTAATTTACCTCAGTTCCTTTGCCTATAATCAATTTCCAAGTTACGTATAAGTCAATTAAACGCTCTTTATCCCGTATAATTTGATAAAATAGATTACCATTAGGAATTTGTACGACAGTTATTTAACCACCCAATAGTTTTACTAGAAGACCTGTATTTCATACGAAAAATGATGGTGCATATAATTTACATATGACCACTCCAAATAAACATATATGCCACAATTGGTTGCAAATTAAAACCCCTGAAATACACTTTTAAATTCATTGATTCGATTACCATGTTCTTTCATCAGTTGAAATGACTCATTTCTGATACACCAGGTTGCCATTTTAGCTCACATTTTATTCAATTACGGAATGTTAACAGGTCGACAAACCGGAAGTCAAAGGTCACCTGGGACTATTTCCTGTTATTAAACGAACGTTTAATATCACAATTTATAGAATGGGTTTATTGAATGGAATAAGGGTAGGATCATGTAATAAATGTTTATACTGGTTATATTAGTTGTTGCAAATCGACTATAATCAAGATGACAATTCACGTCGTTTTTCAGACACCAGCGCAGCTTATTTATCAAATATTTAAAAATATATATGTTATTGAAAGTTTCATACAGACACGTGCTTTTTCTCAAATCAAACGGACTAGTCATACAGCGCGAAAATGGCAGCTTTAGAAAATATAACGATACTTGTTGGTAACGGCATCAGTTTGCCCTGCCAGGATCATAGCAATTCAGCAGGACACACCAACATCATAGCAGATTAGCAGGACCACTTGACCAGGGGTGGCTGTAACCTGATGACAACATAATTACTGCGAGTGGCAAGCACGATTGTCTCACACGCGGACTCGTAAAGTCATTAATTCTGCGAAAAGGTTTTTGAACCGTCCGAAAAAATTACAACTACAATTAGCTATTCGTAATTTTAATCTGGCGTAGTTCATTATGCGAAAGGTATCTATTAGCACATTCACAGCTATATAAAGGTCATATAGGGTACGTTGAGAAAGTTAATGGACCTACCCGAAGACCTATGAATGGGTAGGAACCGCATTTCTTCTGGCATGCATCCAGTGAATTGTCCTCTATAGTAGACTGGGAATCGTCGACTATGTAACACCCTTGATGAGCAGGGTATTTTCTGATGTCTGTAGATTTGAAAGAGTAAAATAATGCGCAAAGTTATATATAGTAACGTGTGGGCGGCAGTTCAGTCGTTAAAGGCATGAGTGATCTTGGTTGTAGGTTATAATATAGAAATAAAAGTTACCCAATTATGAAAAATTCCTCACGAATATGCTGATAGTATAGTAAAATGATAGTATGAATAGGATATTATCCACAAAACACAAGTGTGAGCCAAGCGTGTGTTTGTACACATCACATAAAGAGTGCGTGATAAGCAAAAGACTTAACACCGTGGTTTTTGTTTTGGGAGATTGATTCACGCCAATTTCACGGTGACCCATTCAACACCGAAATATTGAGTGGCGAGGATAATAGAGCGTTATAACGGTATGTTGTAATCAACATGGTACAATTTAAACCAAAGTTCAACAGTGGGTTATATTCGGTGATGAGTGTTTTGCTTACCGCATACCCTTTACGTACTGTACTGTACATACCATGGCCTTTGTTTACTAACACTGCGTACGATCTTGACAATAACATGCTATGTATGCGATATTTATGAGTGGTATAAGAACAAACTATGTCCATATTTCAATATTCTTTCTGTTCATGGTGGTTTTACCGGATGTGACTATTTTAACAGCAATACCCGTCGCGAGGACCATCCGTATATATCTTTAAGATGTATAACGCTTCAGTCCACAAGTGACCGCCAATCTGCACGGTTCTGCATGTACCATCGTTATGCTCAGATTAGTGCCAAACGCTAATTAATAATAATCACGATTAATATACTTTGCAAATTTGTCATTGTTGTTTACTGGAGGCCTGTTGTTTTTATGTAGAGTAGATTGACTCGGTTTTGATGACTCAGTGGTTTTTGACTTGGGCGATGTCACGAAGACGAATATATATATATATTTGTATGCGAGTTACCGATTGTTATATTTTATATACCTAAATCGGTTCAGCCGGTTACATGCCGAATGAATCCAGATTATATACATGTGTATTGTACCAATGTACCAATGTATTTATCATTCAGATAAATGCCATCTGTCTAGTGCTTCACGTGTGCTTGATTTGTCCCGACTCACTTTATATGGACCACCACTCTGAGCTCGCAGCTGCACCATATAGCTATATGCGGCCTGTATATGATGTATGCTCGAGTCATTTTGTATAAGCCTGAATTGTAGTGCAATTGTGTCTACAGTCAACCACCACCAAATATTCACAGAGATAATTATTTTTATCTTATATATTCAAATCAACAGGCTTCGCGATTTGAAAAGGTACTGGGGTAAGAACA
This sequence comes from Siphonodentalium dalli, assembly GCA_032622095.1. Classification (NCBI taxonomy): domain Eukaryota; kingdom Metazoa; phylum Mollusca; class Scaphopoda; order Gadilida; family Siphonodentaliidae; genus Siphonodentalium; species Siphonodentalium dalli. Next base: position 210,225,749 of record CP136069.1, read on the forward strand.
ATGCCCATGGCGTTTCCAACGACGGAATCGAAGACCCTTTTGCAGAAACGCTTATACCAATTAATATTGATTTTATTTCGAATTTTCTGATATAATCCATACAATCAATTTAGACATTGTCACATTTTTACGGGATATTTTGTTTTTAGAACAGATCGGCTCGCGGAATCGCACGGAGCATAGCAAGCGGGATAACTATATCTTGCTAGCACTTTCCATCAAGGCAAACTGTCAGATATTTTGTTCTACAATTTCAGGGATAAACCACTCCATTGTAGACAAATAATATACACAATCTTCAGTTTGTCGGTGTTGATTCACAGAAAACGTTATTTGTAGCCTTGAAATCGGGTTTTATAAAACAAATGTTGTTGTAATTGTGGTCCGGAAGAAATAGATCATCTATACTAATAAAACAGATCGTAATCTTACTGGAGCTTGGGCTACATTCAATAGCCAAAAACGATTTGAGAGCCATTGCTTTTGTAAAAACGTATATAGTCCTTTAAAAACACTTCTTCGAATATTTCCGTTATTTCGTCAAAAACTCTTCTTCAAATATCTCCGTTATTTCGTCAAAAACACTTCTTCTCATACAAATCGCCGTTATTTAGTAAATTAACATTCTTTATAGAGTTATTGCCCTTCATATTAAATATGAAGCTAACATGCAGGATTAGCTATACATGTCGTCATTTAGTGGACAATCCCAAGCTCGCGTGCCACGCGTGGTCGGATTGTCCATTAATTAACGAACATTTTAGGTACGGATTGTCCGTTTATAAATGGCCAATCCTTGAAGAATTGCCTGACTAAATTAATGTGTTGGAGAATTTTGCGGAATTGAACTTACATGTCCATTGTAATTTTTAATCTTCACACACTTCAACTTTGATCTCTATGTGTGGGCTTGTTCCATACCTTGGCCATGGACTTGAGGGAGCTCACGAAAAGACCCAGTCAATTCTAAGCGCGGGGGCTATTTACGGGGATTGTGCATATATATGTCACGGCAAAATTAAACGCCTGAAATGTATCACATGTTCCATAATGACAACCCCACCATGAGTATACACCTTTTATACCTTAATACAAGGTGGGGTTGTCGCACCAGGGGATCTGTGAATTGTATCGGGTAGATATAATTATCAAGGAAGCTAGATGAGACGTGTAAAGTCGAAATACTCACCATGTTCCCTCAAATGGATTTCGTATTCTTTGTTACCTGAAACTTCACACCGTGTTCCTCGTACTTCAGGTGTAATATATGTTTTCCGTGGACAAACACACGTATGGTCTCCAACCTGCATAACATAGACATGAACTGTGGATGTGTAGCAAATCCGTAATTTACATGTACTGTGTGTGACAAGTGACCACCCCATGTTAGATGTGCCTATTGGGAACATAGGGTAACTGAGAACCCGGGGTAATTAAACGGTATTATGTCGAGTTGTCAAACTTACTGAATCCTCTGAAAAACACAATCGAAGAAAAAGATCACTGATTTACCAATAGACAAACAGGTTAGATTGACCGATCGTGTCTATAGTATTAAGGTCTAGACGCATGCGAATATAGTCAAGACATGCAGGAAATTTTCAATAAAGAATTTCTCTGGATCCATATATATCATGTGAATAATCTTGAATTTCGCATATCATCATCTTCATTATACATAGAATATGAACAGTAATTAATAGAAGATCAAAACAATGGAGTTTAATACATTTGAGAATATGATTTTGTTTGTCTTTTTAGGTACCAATAACTGCAAGCATAATTAATTACTTCACAAAGCAAATAAATCACCAAATACCTTATTGTTTTGATTCTACGAGAGGGAGCTTCATTTGGGTCATTATTATTTTTTATTTTTCAGTACTTGATATAATAACGTACTCCCATATATTACAATGCAGAAACAAAATGTGATGGAAGTGTGCTCGTGCACTCACCTTAAAGCCTATGTATTTGTAATGATCGGCAGAACATTTGCGCTGACACTGGTGTATGCTGTACGCAGCATGGTGGACTGTAAGTTGGCCGGATGACTTCTTGGTAAAGCAGCCAACTGGATCGTACAAGTTGCTCTTATCTAAAAAAAAAACGTTGAATTAGCTGGGCATAACCGATGAGCAATTTAAACATGTAGAATGTGGAAGAGATGGCACTGAGGGATAATGTATTGTTTCTCGGCAGGGATCTGGCGACAGGGGGTTTCATATAGGGTGTCTACCACCCCAAACTTTGGTAAAATTGTTCAAAAGTTGGAAATCTCATGCCTGACATGACATTAGTTGGAAAATTTACACCGCATACAGGACGAAATTGTCCTCATTGTTTCATTTTCCAATCAGTAATTAGTGGGGAATTCGTCGTTTCTTCAATTGTTAATTCTCTTCACTCAAAAGTACATGGGTATTGAAACAGCATATTTTTCTACTTTTGGTCTGATATAGCGATCAGTTGGAATTTTTGGGGATGTCAGGTTGGAAGTTCAAACAGTTAGAAGGCTTGATGTAACACCACGTACCTGTTTCTAGGCGGGCAGAGATTATTTCCTCAGAGGTGACCATCATCATAATGTTCAGTATGCCGAGAAATTTTCTGAGAAGATTTTTTTTTTATGTTCATTATGCGGAGTAATTTTCTGCAAACAAACTTTTTCTCGATAATGAATCACACAACTGGCAACCAATCACTACCGCTACATTCATCCAAAACGCATTAAAACCAAATGGCAGTTAAACCGAAAAAAATGACTCGGTCGCTAATATTAAAATATATCTTTTCCAATTTCACAACATAACCATCAATTGTGTGAACAATCGGAAGCTATTATTATGTTTGGTTGAACATTGTTTCAAAATATAACTGATACAATTTTCCAGTATAGGGACAGGGGGATTCTTGAAACAAATTGCAGACAAAGGGTCTGAAAATTCCACTAGCTCTGACCACCCAAAAATCTTCCCACCGTGCAAATTTCTTAATTTCCGGGGTAAATTTTAGGGACCCACCAACAAAAATCAGTAAATAAATCAGAATAAAATGAAACAAAATGATATCAACCTGGTTCTTTCCAGCAATTACCTTTAAACATAGTCCAACATATTAATACAACCCAAAACAGTGGAATGGTAGTAGCATGATCGGAAGCAAGATCATAAAACATATGTATCTGCCCCCATTGTTTTGTCAACAATAAAACACATCTGAGTGAATATATAAAGATATGCATTATGTATAGGGATTTCATATTTGGCCAATAAACACAATTATAATGGTGCATGTGCACATACAGCGTTGAAGTTTAGTTTGTTGGCCAATGCACTCCAGGTGACATCCTAACGGGCTGGTGAGTATGGCAGTGATTGTTTGATTGATTATGTGTGGTCTACCATCCTTTACAAAATAAATTGGTTTTGGTAACCAGTGACTGGTGTAAAAGGCTCAGAGGGCAACATGATATTTGCAAATATTTTGTTATAATTTTATACTGTTGACACAGCTGGTTGACATGCGATTGTCACATTTTGTCATTCAAAACGAGTTTAATGTTCAATGTGTATGTAGCCATGTACGGTTGCCAGTACATGATTTTTGACTTGAATACGGATAAGCAGGAATACGGCGAATAAAGAAAACCTTGATAGCCACTGCCTAAAGTACTCGTAATTGGTAATATATAGTGTTGAAAGTTGGATTTTGGCCAATAATTTCAATACATGTGCCTCTGCAATTAAATTATATGAATTGTTGCTTAAACAATCAGCCAACTCAATATCTACACAACTGGACTACATATACTTTAATCATGGGTGTCACAACATGGTGATGCATACATTGTTGTCTTTTTTATAATATGGGCATATAGTACTCAGAAATGATGCAACAGGTCAACACCGTTTCCTAATTAATCATTGATATATATGTTGATAAGAAAAACAAATTGTATCACACCTTTTACGACATCGCACCACCCACGTATCACCCCTCCCCGTGAATTGTTCAGACCCCCTCCCATGGTAGGGGAATTTTTACTGCAGACACCCCTCCCATAGTAGGGGAATTGCTCTGCAGACCCCCTCCCATGGTAGGGAAATTGTTATGCAGACCCCATCCCATGGTACGGGAATTTTACTGCAGACCCCCTCCCATAGTAGGGGAATTGTTTTGCAGACCCCCTCCCATGGTAGGGGAATTGTTATGCAGACCCCATCCCATGGTACGGGAATTTTTCTGCAGATCCCCTCCCATGGTAGGGGAACTGTTCTGCAGATCCCACCCCGTGTCTCGAATTATTCTGCAGACCCCTCTCCATGGTAGGGGAATTGTTCTGCAGACTCCCATCCCACGGTAGGGGACGTTATCTTGGGTAGGTAGGAAATAAATAAAAGTTTAATGTTGTCCTTATGTTTCATCTCGGTTCGATTCTGAGGATCAAACGTGTTCGACAAATACGTTATATACTCATGTTTGTCCAGGAGATATTTGTCGACCTCTGTACCCCAGGACTTAACTTCACCCAATTAATGTTCTTCCTTAAGGTCTCCTCTAATTGTTTCCACTTGTTAACAAGAAAAAAAAGTGGCCGCAGAGACTCCAGACAAGATGGCGTCCATCATGGCGTCCATTTTTTTTAAATGCACCAGGTCTCTTTGATCGCCGTTATAGTAAAGATGATGTCACATGCCGTCTTGTTTTCCGCTCGATTCGTTATGCTAATATACTTTCCTTACAAATTAGCCAAAAATCCGACACCAGAATCCAATATGGCGGTCAAGATGGCCGCCGAAATGTGAAAATATGCTATTTTTCTGTCATGTTACCACTTTTCGTTTGTCTCTGTGGGAAAATGTTGGCACCTTTGCGTCATGTTATACGTTTATCATATAGAGGAGTCATTGGCGAAAACATGGGGACCATAATATGCATTCATTGCGGGATATTTTTGTCCGATATCACGTTTTCCCAAATTCCGGTATCATAGGTCAAAGCCGAATCTCCGTTAATAACGCGATGTTATGTTTCGAATCAATGAATGTTATTGCTATTATAACAACACCCATGCATATATATATTTGCAGGAGATACTCGAGCTAGGATTCTTCTTATACCTGAGTTGAGGAATATTTACCCAAATCCAAGATGGCGGCCAAAATGGCCACCAGAAATAAAAAATCGCTGATTTTAACATCAGTGAGCATTATTGTCCTGACAACTCCACACCTGCTTACTATGCGGCCAAAATGGCGACCGAAATTTGAAAACACGCCTACAGTCCTTTACTTTCTTAGGATGGGCGTTATTGTTTCGCGATTTCTACCCACCATTACATGTTGATATGTATGAATTATTCATTAGGGTTTGGCAATTGATACTCACAGTCAATATGGCGGCCAAACTGGCGGGCAGAAATTGAAAAGAAGCCGATATTATCACATACTAATTTCAACTTTTTGTCATAATATTAATTTGTATAAACGAAACGGTACATAATATAAGCCATCTATTGGTTCCAATGTAAGTCGTAGCCTTTTGGAAGGATGAAAACCCACAATCGCGATGTGGCATTTCAAAATCCATTCTCCACTAAGGGCTCATACTGGCCGTAACCGCATATAGGTGCGCCGAATAGACATATTATGACTTCCAAGAATCAAAACAACAGTACCTGAGCTTATTCTGAATTGCCACAATCAGCATTATCTAGACTCGTTTCCGTCATATTAATCTATCTCACTCACAACAACAGTTCACTACTCTTCTTTGTAGAAGGGTGCCACTAATCGGAATGTTTCAAACAATACATATGCCGGTGTCCAGCTCACGTGTTTGTTTCGAAAGCTTGGAATTCTTAGCGAGCTTCATTCGTGGTATAGCTTATGGTATATTTCAGATGCTACATATGGGTATATGCGTCATCTTGTGCGATACACTATAAAGGTATTCGGTCGATGCGTTTACTAGCTTTCAAAAGAACCTATCTATCTGCGTATTGTCAGCGTTGGTGACATAATGGGGATAACAGCGTGTACACCTGGTGATTTTCCCAAACAGCCACTTCTCAATATATGGTTCATCAATTCACATACCCATCTAATGCACTGACGTACCCGGATAACTTCTGTATATGGCTTCGAATGTTAAAAGCCCGACATTTGACGGATGCATTTCTGCTAAGGCGTAGAAGACCATAATGCATAATATACCCAAACTCCCTGAACATGATCATAAGAACAAGCTTGTCGGCGTCCAGCAATCGTCTCACCGAACAGTTCCAAGCAGATGATAAAAATACACACGGTGCTAGTTTGTGGGTTTGTGTCATGATAGTGGAAATGAAATTGGACCATGACTGCACCGCCCCTTATTTTGTTATGTTTTAGATTCAGACAGGATATCATGTGTGGCTTTGCTTTCCTTGTATGCTAAGATTGTATGTTCGCATCCGTTTGGAAGCCGTTCTTAAACAACTGGACCAGGATTATGCCATTGGCTACTGCTGTATAAGCCCCACCAAGACTGGGGTGTAGTCTTAAAGGCGATACATTTGATAGTTGGTTGATATGTCATACTCACGCTGGGTGGTATGGTTCAAGAAAGTACAAATGCCATCAACAAAAAGGTGAAATGTTCAACGCGAAGAACATCCAGAGGAATGTTACGTTGATGAGCTCTTGCATTCAGTTCAACAAACGTTGGTACACCAAGTGATTTCTTGGTAACATCACCATTGCGACGATTTTCTAACATGAGACATTAACTACTATATTCTAAAGTTATATATATAAAGCTATATGATCATAAAGGTCGCGTTTCCCAACGTCCACAGCCATTGCCATCGAGACTGTAAATTGTTCTTTAAATACATAGTGAAATAAATGCACCACAGTTCCTGACATTTTCTTGAATAATACCGCCCACATACTGACGCTAACCCCGAGAGAGGATAACAAAACACGCATACATTTATGCTATAAAGACATTATCATTTAGTCCATCCGACTGTTTTGAGGGAGGCTAGCATAGTATTATCCAGACAAAAGTGTACGTAGTTGAATCAGAAAGGCTTCGAAACGGATGTGGAAATACAATCTTACCACACCAAATAAAACCGACACGCATGACATTCGATATCTTAAACATGCACCAGGTGTAGGGGTGGTGTATACAGTGGCCCATTTCATTCCCACTATCATGGCGCATGTCCACAAAATAGCACCGCGAGCATTGTTCTTCTCTGCTGGGAGATATTCGACGTGACAACTGCGGGGCGTCACACAGTTTGCTTCGGATAATGGTTAAGAAGTGTGGGTAGTCTGCACACTAGGGTCTTCTCCTTAGCAGATAGACATCTGTCCAAGGGAATGACACAGCTAGCAACCTTCGAAACACTGTCGAAGTTGTCCACATATGCCAATGCGTTCGCTGAGTTTGTGAGTTGACGAACCATCTATTGAGAAGTGACTAGCTAACTGGTTCGCCAGGTGTACATGTCGTTATCCCATGGGGTATGAGACACATACATAGAGATGACCTTCTGTAAGCTTGTATACTCATCGGCCATATGCCTCCCTAGTTCAAGATGACGCACAAATATCATAGTTAGCAAATATTTAAAATCGTAAGCTAGACACCGGAAAATGAATTGTTTGAAACGTAATGATTAGAGGGACCCTACTCCCAGGAAGTGGTGAATACTTTGTCGGTGTGAGCTACCTAGATTTATCAGACAAAGAAATGGAAGCTGGTCCAGATAATTATGGACGTGACGTGGCAAATCAGAATCTGTTATCAGGTAATTGTTCTGATATAACTATTTGGCGCACCTACGCTTACGGCCATTATCGGCGCTAAGTGGAGACTGGATTTCGAAATGCCACATCGCGATATTAATTGTGGTTTTTCATCTTTCCAGAAGGATACGAGCTATGTTATGCGTTTTGATACCTTTAAGTTGAACTAATAGATGGTTTATGTACAGTTTCGTCCATACATACCGATATTATGACAACAAGTTGAAATTAATATGTGAAAATATCGATTTCTTTTCAATTTCTAGCCGCCAATTTAGCAGCGATCTTGGCTGTGAGTATCAATTGCCAAACCCCAATGAATACTTCATGTCACTATTCCATATCAACATGTAATGGTGGATAGAAATCGCGAAACAATAACGCCCATCGTAAGAAAGTAAAGGAATGTACACTTGTTTTCAAATTTCGGTCGCCATTTTGGCCACCATCTTCGATTTGGAAAACAATTTCTTGCATGAGATCTAATGTAATTACTTCACCTCAGTATTTGCAACTCAATTGTAAGCATGGGTGGAGTTGTCTCGACAATAATGCCCAATGATGTGAATATGAGGGAATATCGGTGATTTTTCAAAATCTGTCCGCCATTGTGGGCGCCATTTTGGATTTGGGGGACTTTTATTTGGATACGGTACAAGGAAAGTTCTTCACCTAAGTGTTCCCAACTCACAATAGTAAGCAGGTGTGGAGTTGTCATGACAATAATTCTCACTGATGTTAAAATCGGCGATTTTCGGCGATTTTTTATTTCTGGTGGCCATTTTGGCCGCCATCTTGGATTTGGGTAAATATTCCTCAACTTAGGTATAAGAGGAATCCTAGTTTGAGTATATCCTGCACATATATATGCATGGGTGTTGTTATAATAGCAATAACATTCATTAATTCGAAACATTACATCGCTTTATTAACGTAGATTCGGCTTTGACCTATTATACCGGCATTTGGGAAAACGTGATATCGGACAAAAATATCCCACAATGAATGTATATTATGGACCCCATATGGTCGCCAATGACTCCTCTATATGCTAAATGTAACATGACGCAGAGATGCCAACATTTTCCCACAGAGACAAACGAAAGGTGGTAACATGTCAGAAAAATAGCATATTTTCACATTTCGGCGGCCATCTTGGATCTTGGATTTTGGTGTCGGATTTTTGGATAATTTGTAAGGGTTGTATATTAGCATAACGAATCGAGCGGAAAACAAGACGGCATGTGACATCATCTTTACTATAACGGCGATCAAAGAGACCTGGTGCATTTAAAAAAATGGCCTCTGCGGCCACTTTTTTCTTCTTGTTAACAAGTGAAAACAATTAGAGGAGACCTTAAGGAAGAACATTAGTGGGGTGAAGTTGAGTCCTGGGGGGGGGGTGCAGAGGTCGACCAATATCTCCTGGACTATGTAGACTTCATATGACACACCAATACTTATTAACCTTTTCTATACTAAATGGATTATCGCACTATTTTATACAAATATACGGTATATTATTCATTTGGAGAGGTGTTCAGATAATAAAGCAACCGTCGCTTCAGACATTCTATTAGCTGCTGTCCGGAACTCATGCAGTGGATGAGCTAGATATTGTACTCAAGAGTGAAAGGGATTATATGCATATTTTACGAACATCTATTCAATGGTTGAGATGTGTTTGGTGTTCAAAATCCTGGGTAATCCATTCCTTATAAATTGTATGTGCATCGTGAATTTCCACATCTCATATACTTTATCCCGCCAGACAAACGTTTATCTATGTGTTAAACCAATTTAAAATCAAAACAGCTTTGGGTTAGAGAGTTGATTGGTGACGTAGATTCCGCTTTGGGTTAGAGAGTTGATTGGTGACGTAGATTCCGCTTTGGGTTAGAGAGTTGATTGGTGACGTATATTCCGCTTTGGGTTAGAGAGTTGATTGGTGACGTAGGTTCCCTACCATGAATAACAGAGCGTCCATCGTTGTACAGATATATGTTAAAAGCGTTCATCGATCTCACGTCTACGTGGCAATACATTGTATTAGTATTTATTATATCGTACATTTGCACTAGGGGTAACACGAAGACGACGCAACTATGGCCATTCTGCTCCTGTGCAATATATATTATTAGTTATGCCACAAATTCATGTCTTTATTGTTATTGTGAAAATAAAATACAAGCGAGTGTAATAGGAACGTTCACATCGTTACTGTGTTCCAGATATATTAACCCTTTCTATACGAAATGGATTCTCCCATCAGTTATAAATGTATACATTAGAGTAGAATAGCAATTGATCAACACAGGTTTATATAGTAAATTTACATCCACCCTTTAGGCTACGTTCATACGCTGGCAAGTTTTCTCATGGTATGTTTTTGTGGGTATTTCGTCATAGAAAACCACATGGTACCAGAACATGAACGGAACCCTGCACATAACATGCATCTTTACCAAAGCGAAAGATAGTAGAAGTAACATTTATCTAATTCCACTTGTACCAGTGATATTGGAATTTGCCTTCAAATACCTGAATGATTTATTCTTGCAAGATAGTTGCATGATATTTACAGGCAAATTCCGGTAGAATCGTTACTAGTGGAAATACAGAGATTTTACTTCGCACGTAGTTCGCTGTGACACGGATGCACTTTATGTGCTTGTTTCCGTTCATATTATGGCACCATCTCGTTTTCTACGACAAAATGCCTGCAAATCATACAGTGCAAACTTGCCAGTGTATGCACGTACCCTTAGTAAACACCGGTTGATTGGCGCAATTTGCAAGCCTGTCGATGTCAGCGTTTCCGATCGTTTGATGTCAAACTAAGTTTCCGGTCGATCAGGGCATGCCACACTTGCTTTGAATCGCTTTTTGCACGAGCGAAATCGGTCTCCATTTATTCAGTCAGAAAGATGTATGCTCAGACTCCGAGTTTTGTATTCGGAAGCCACGCCCACATACCACTGAACTTCCACCACTTATTTTCAAAAAAAGTTGTGTTTCCTTGACGACTGAACGTGCGGAGCTGCTCGATACGTCGTTCGAAAAGGAATAAGGAATAATTAACGGAATTATATTAATTAATATTCAACAGATATCAGTCAATTAAACTCCTAAAATTATGAGTATGATAACTGCATACTTCGACCACCTGTAAGAGTGAATGCATTACACAGCATTAGATGCCAATTTCGAAAATCACATGTTATTTAGAATGCTCACCACTGAGCCACTGCCATCCATTATTTATTCTATATCCTGCAAGCCACGCTGATTCTCCGTCATTCAGTTTCCTTCCCGCATTATTCAGTCCGTGATTGTTATGAATGGTCGCCAATCTTTCTCCACTGCGACACGTTCTGTTGGCATCAACCCACGTTAATTTGACCGAGTCATGCCAGACCTTTACGTTTTCTGAAAGATTAGAATAATTGTAGAATCGTTCTGCTTCGATGCTACATTTTTTTTCAAACTTATAGTATCATAGTCCCAGATATTTCAAAATTGATTATCTCAACATCTCCGAGGAATGTGTTTTTTTCCTAAAATTTGATCAGTTGGAAATCGGGTTTTATAAAACAAATGTTGTTGTAATTGTGGTCCGGAAGAAATAGATCATCTATACTAATAAAACAGATCGTAATCTTACTGGAGCTTGGGCTACATTCAATAGCCAAAAACGATTTGAGAGCCATTGCTTTTGTAAAAACGTATATAGTCCTTTAAAAACACTTCTTCGAATATTTCCGTTATTTCGTCAAAAACTCTTCTTCAAATATCTCCGTTATTTCGTCAAAAACACTTCTTCTCATACAAATCGCCGTTATTTAGTAAATTAACATTCTTTATAGAGTTATTGCCCTTCATATTAAATATGAAGCTAACATGCAGGATTAGCTATACATGTCGTCATTTAGTGGACAATCCCAAGCTCGCGTGCCACGCGTGGTCGGATTGTCCATTAATTAACGAACATTTTAGGTACGGATTGTCCGTTTATAAATGGCCAATCCTTGAAGAATTGCCTGACTAAATTAATGTGTTGGAGAATTTTGCGGAATTGAACTTACATGTCCATTGTAATTTTTAATCTTCACCCACTTCAACTTTGATCTCTATGTGTGGGCTTGTTCCATACCTTGGCCATGGACTTGAGGGAGCTCACGAAAAGACCCAGTCAATTCTAAGCGCGGGGGCTATTTACGGGGATTGTGCATATATATGTCACGGCAAAATTAAACGCCTGAAATGTATCACATGTTCCATAATGACAACCCCACCATGAGTATACACCTTTTATACCTTAATACAAGGTGGGGTTGTCGCACCAGGGGATCTGTGAATTGTATCGGGTAGATATAATTATCAAGGAAGCTAGATGAGACGTGTAAAGTCGAAATACTCACCATGTTCCCTCAAATGGATTTCGTATTCTTTGTTACCTGAAACTTCACACCGTGTTCCTCGTACTTCAGGTGTAATATATGTTTTCCGTGGACAAACACACGTATGGTCTCCAACCTGCATAACATAGACATGAACTGTGGATGTGTAGCAAATCCGTAATTTACATGTACTGTGTGTGACAAGTGACCACCCCATGTTAGATGTGCCTATTGGGAACATAGGGTAACTGAGAACCCGGGGTAATTGAACGGTATTATGTCGAGTTGTCAAACTTACTGAATCCTCTGAAAAACACAATCGAAGAAAAAGATCACTGATTTACCAATAGACAAACAGGTTAGATTGACCGATCGTGTCTATAGTATTAAGGTCTAGACGCATGCGAATATAGTCAAGACATGCAGGAAATTTTCAATAAAGAATTTCTCTGGATCCATATATATCATGTGAATAATCTTGAATTTCGCATATCATCATCTTCATTATACATAGAATATGAACAGTAATTAATAGAAGATCAAAACAATGGAGTTTAATACATTTGAGAATATGATTTTGTTTGTCTTTTTAGGTACCAATAACTGCAAGCATAATTAATTACTTCACAAAGCAAATAAATCACCAAATACCTTATTGTTTTGATTCTACGAGAGGGAGCTTCATTTGGGTCATTATTATTTTTTATTTTTCAGTACTTGATATAATAACGTACTCCCATATATTACAATGCAGAAACAAAATGTGATGGAAGTGTGCTCGTGCACTCACCTTAAAGCCTATGTATTTGTAATGATCGGCAGAACATTTCCGCTGACACTGGTGTATGCTGTACGCAGCATGGTGGACTGTAAGTTGGCCGGATGACTTCTTGGTAAAGCAGCCAACTGGATCGTACAAGTTGCTCTTATCTAAAAAAAAAACGTTGAATTAGCTGGGCATAACCGATGAGCAATTTAAACATGTAGAATGTGGAAGAGATGGCACTGAGGGATAATGTATTGTTTCTCGGCAGGGATCTGGCGACAGGGGGTTTCATATAGGGTGTCTACCACCCCAAACTTTGGTAAAATTGTTCAAAAGTTGGAAATCTCATGCCTGACATGACATTAGTTGGATAATTTACACCGCATACAGGACGAAATTGTCCTCATTGTTTCATTTTCCAATCAGTAATTAGTGGGGAATTCGTCGTTTCTTCAATTGTTAATTCTCTTCACTCAAAAGTACATGGGTATTGAAACAGCATATTTTTCTACTTTTGGTCTGATATAGCGATCAGTTGGAATTTTTGGGGATGTCAGGTTGGAAGTTCAAACAGTTAGAAGGCTTGATGTAACACCACGTACCTGTTTCTAGGCGGGCAGAGATTATTTCCTCAGAGGTGACCATCATCATAATGTTCAGTATGCCGAGAAATTTTCTGAGAAGATTTTTTTTTTATGTTCATTATGCGGAGTAATTTTCTGCAAACAAACTTTTTCTCGATAATGAATCACACAACTGGCAACCAATCACTACCGCTACATTCATCCAAAACGCATTAAAACCAAATGGCAGTTAAACCGAAAAAAATGACTCGGTCGCTAATATTAAAATATATCTTTTCCAATTTCACAACATAACCATCAATTGTGTGAACAATCGGAAGCTATTATTATGTTTGGTTGAACATTGTTTCAAAATATAACTGATACAATTTTCCAGTATAGGGACAGGGGGATTCTTGAAACAAATTGCAGACAAAGGGTCTGAAAATTCCACTAGCTCTGACCACCCAAAAATCTTCCCACCGTGCAAATTTCTTAATTTCCGGGGTAAATTTTAGGGACCCACCAACAAAAATCAGTAAATAAATCAGAATAAAATGAAACAAAATGATATCAACCTGGTTCTTTCCAGCAATTACCTTTAAACATAGTCCAACATATTAATACAACCCAAAACAGTGGAATGGTAGTAGCATGATCGGAAGCAAGATCATAAAACATATGTATCTGCCCCCATTGTTTTGTCAACAATAAAACACATCTGAGTGAATATATAAAGATATGCATTATGTATAGGGATTTCATATTTGGCCAATAAACACAATTATAATGGTGCATGTGCACATACAGCGTTGAAGTTTAGTTTGTTGGCCAATGCACTCCAGGTGACATCCTAACGGGCTGGTGAGTATGGCAGTGATTGTTTGATTGATTATGTGTGGTCTACCATCCTTTACAAAATAAATTGGTTTTGGTAACCAGTGACTGGTGTAAAAGGCTCAGAGGGCAACATGATATTTGCAAATATTTTGTTATAATTTTATACTGTTGACACAGCTGGTTGACATGCGATTGTCACATTTTGTCATTCAAAACGAGTTTAATGTTCAATGTGTATGTAGCCATGTACGGTTGCCAGTACATGATTTTTGACTTGAATACGGATAAGCAGGAATACGGCGAATAAAGAAAACCTTGATAGCCACTGCCTAAAGTACTCGTAATTGGTAATATATAGTGTTGAAAGTTGGATTTTGGCCAATAATTTCAATACATGTGCCTCTGCAATTAAATTATATGAATTGTTGCTTAAACAATCAGCCAACTCAATATCTACACAACTGGACTACATATACTTTAATCGTGGGTGTCACAACATGGTGATGCATACATTGTTGTCTTTTTTATAATATGGGCATATAGTACTCAGAAATGATGCAACAGGTCAACACCGTTTCCTAATTAATCATTGATATATATGTTGATAAGAAAAACAAATTGTATCACACCTTTTACGACATCGCACCACCCACGTATCACCCCTCCCCGTGAATTGTTCAGACCCCCTCCCATGGTAGGGGAATTTTAACTGCAGACACCCCTCCCATAGTAGGGGAATTGCTCTGCAGACCCCCTCCCATGGTATGGAAATTGTCATGCAGACCCCATCCCATGGTACGGGAATTTTACTGCAGACCCCCTCCCATAGTAGGGGAATTGTTTTGCAGACCCCCTCCCATGGTAGGGGAATTGTTATGCAGACCCCATCCCATGGTACGGGAATTTTTCTGCAGATCCCCTCCCATGGTAGGGGAACTGTTCTGCAGATCCCACCCCGTGTCTCGAATTATTCTGCAGACCCCTCTCCATGGTAGGGGAATTGTTCTGCAGACTCCCATCCCACGGTAGGGGACGTTATCTTGGGTAGGTAGGAAATAAATAAAAGTTTAATGTTGTCCTTATGTTTCATCTCGGTTCGATTCTGAGGATCAAACGTGTTCGACAAATACGTTATATACTCATGTTTGTCCAGGAGATATTTGTCGACCTCTGTACCCCAGGACTTAACTTCACCCAATTTATGTTCTTCCTTAAGGTCTCCTCTAATTGTTTCCACTTGTTAACAAGAAAAAAAAGTGGCCGCAGAGACTCCAGACAAGATGGCGTCCATCATGGCGTCCATTTTTTTTAAATGCACCAGGTCTCTTTGATCGCCGTTATAGTAAAGATGATGTCACATGCCGTCTTGTTTTCCGCTCGATTCGTTATGCTAATATACTTTCCTTACAAATTAGCCAAAAATCCGACACCAGAATCCAATATGGCGGTCAAGATGGCCGCCGAAATGTGAAAATATGCTATTTTTCTGTCATGTTACCACTTTTCGTTTGTCTCTGTGGGAAAATGTTGGCACCTTTGCGTCATGTTATACGTTTATCATATAGAGGAGTCATTGGCGAAAACATGGGGACCATAATATGCATTCATTGCGGGATATTTTTGTCCGATATCACGTTTTCCCAAATTCCGGTATCATAGGTCAAAGCCGAATCTCCGTTAATAACGCGATGTTATGTTTCGAATCAATGAATGTTATTGCTATTATAACAACACCCATGCATATATATATTTGCAGGAGATACTCGAGCTAGGATTCTTCTTATACCTGAGTTGAGGAATATTTACCCAAATCCAAGATGGCGGCCAAAATGGCCACCAGAAATAAAAAATCGCTGATTTTAACATCAGTGAGCATTATTGTCCTGACAACTCCACACCTGCTTACTATGCGGCCAAAATGGCGACCGAAATTTGAAAACACGCCTACAGTCCTTTACTTTCTTAGGATGGGCGTTATTGTTTCGCGATTTCTACCCACCATTACATGTTGATATGTATGAATTATTCATTAGGGTTTGGCAATTGATACTCACAGTCAATATGGCGGCCAAACTGGCGGGCAGAAATTGAAAAGAAGCCGATATTATCACATACTAATTTCAACTTTTTGTCATAATATTAATTTGTATAAACGAAACGGTACATAATATAAGCCATCTATTGGTTCCAATGTAAGTCGTAGCCTTTTGGAAGGATGAAAACCCACAATCGCGATGTGGCATTTCAAAATCCATTCTCCACTAAGGGCTCATACTGGCCGTAACCGCATATAGGTGCGCCGAATAGACATATTATGACTTCCAAGAATCAAAACAACAGTACCTGAGCTTATTCTGAATTGCCACAATCAGCATTATCTAGACTCGTTTCCGTCATATTAATCTATCTCACTCACAACAACAGTTCACTACTCTTCTTTGTAGAAGGGTGCCACTAATCGGAATGTTTCAAACAATACATATGCCGGTGTCCAGCTCACGTGTTTGTTTCGAAAGCTTGGAATTCTTAGCGAGCTTCATTCGTGGTATAGCTTATGGTATATTTCAGATGCTACATATGGGTATATGCGTCATCTTGTGCGATACACTATAAAGGTATTCGGTCGATGCGTTTACTAGCTTTCAAAAGAACCTATCTATCTGCGTATTGTCAGCGTTGGTGACATAATGGGGATAACAGCGTGTACACCTGGTGATTTTCCCAAACAGCCACTTCTCAATATATGGTTCATCAATTCACATACCCATCTAATGCACTGACGTACCCGGACAACTTCTGTATATGGCTTCGAATGTTAAAAGCCCGACATTTGACGGATGCATTTCTGCTAAGGCGTAGAAGACCATAATGCATAATATACCCAAACTCCCTGAACATGATCATAAGAACAAGCTTGTCGGCGTCCAGCAATCGTCTCACCGAACAGTTCCAAGCAGATGATAAAAATACACACGGTGCTAGTTTGTGGGTTTGTGTCATGATAGTGGAAATGAAATTGGACCATGACTGCACCGCCCCTTATTTTGTTATGTTTTAGATTCAGACAGGATATCATGTGTGGCTTTGCTTTCCTTGTATGCTAAGATTGTATGTTCGCATCCGTTTGGAAGCCGTTCTTAAACAACTGGACCAGGATTATGCCATTGGCTACTGCTGTATAAGCCTCACCAAGACTGGGGTGTAGTCTTAAAGGCGATACATTTGATAGTTGGTTGATATGTCATACTCACGCTGGGTGGTATGGTTCAAGAAAGTACAAATGCCATCAACAAAAAGGTGAAATGTTCAACGCGAAGAACATCCAGAGGAATGTTACGTTGATGAGCTCTTGCATTCAGTTCAACAAACGTTGGTACACCAAGTGATTTCTTGGTAACATCACCATTGCGACGATTTTCTAACATGAAACATTAACTACTATATTCTAAAGTTATATATATAAAGCTATATGATCATAAAGGTCGCGTTTCCCAACGTCCACAGCCATTGCCATCGAGACTGTAAATTGTTCTTTAAATACATAGTGAAATAAATGCACCACAGTTCCTGACATTTTCTTGAATAATACCGCCCACATACTGACACTAACCCCGAGAGAGGATAACAAAACACGCATACATTTATGCTATAAAGACATTATCATTTAGTCCATCCGACTGTTTTGAGGGAGGCTAGCATAGTATTATCCAGACAAAAGTGTACGTAGTTGAATCAGAAAGGCTTCGAAACGGATGTGGAAATACAATCTTACCACACCAAATAAAACCGACACGCATGACATTCGATATCTTAAACATGCACCAGGTGTAGGGGTGGTGTATACAGTGGCCCATTTCATTCCCACTATCATGGCGCATGTCCACAAAATAGCACCGCGAGCATTGTTCTTCTCTGCTGGGAGATATTCGACGTGACAACTGCGGGGCGTCACACAGTTTGCTTCGGATAATGGTTAAGAAGTGTGGGTAGTCTGCACACTAGGGTCTTCTCCTTAGCAGATAGACATCTGTCCAAGGGAATGACACAGCTAGCAACCTTCGAAACACTGTCGAAGTTGTCCACATATGCCAATGCGTTCGCTGAGTTTGTGAGTTGACGAACCATCTATTGAGAAGTGACTAGCTAACTGGTTCGCCAGGTGTTATCCCATGGGGTATGAGACACATACATAGAGATGACCTTCTGTAAGCTTGTATACTCATCGGCCATATGCCTCCCTAGTTCAAGATGACGCACAAATATCATAGTTAGCAAATATTTAAAATCGTAAGCTAGACACCGGAAAATGAATTGTTTGAAACGTAATGATTAGAGGGACCCTACTCCCAGGAAGTGGTGAATACTTTGTCGGTGTGAGCTACCTAGATTTATCAGACAAAGAAATGGAAGCTGGTCCAGATAATTATGGACGTGACGTGGCAAATCAGAATCTGTTATCAGGTAATTGTTCTGATATAACTATTTGGCGCACCTACGCTTACGGCCATTATCGGCGCTAAGTGGAGACTGGATTTCGAAATGCCACATCGCGATATTAATTGTGGTTTTTCATCTTTCCAGAAGGATACGAGCTATGTTATGCGTTTTGATACCTTTAAGTTGAACTAATAGATGGTTTATGTACAGTTTCGTCCATACATACCGATATTATGACAACAAGTTGAAATTAATATGTGAAAATATCGATTTCTTTTCAATTTCTAGCCGCCAATTTAGCAGCGATCTTGGCTGTGAGTATCAATTGCCAAACCCCAATGAATACTTCATGTCACTATTCCATATCAACATGTAATGGTGGATAGAAATTGCGAAACAATAACGCCCATCGTAAGAAAGTAAAGGAATGTACACTTGTTTTCAAATTTCGGTCGCCATTTTGGCCACCATCTTCGATTTGGAAAACAATTTCTTGCATGAGATCTAATGTAATTACTTCACCTCAGTATTTGCAACTCAATTGTAAGCATGGGTGGAGTTGTCTCGACAATAATGCCCAATGATGTGAATATGAGGGAATATCGGTGATTTTTCAAAATCTGTCCGCCATTGTGGGCGCCATTTTGGATTTGGGGGACTTTTATTTGGATACGGTACAAGGAAAGTTCTTCACCTAAGTGTTCCCAACTCACAATAGTAAGCAGGTGTGGAGTTGTCATGACAATAATTCTCACTGATGTTAAAATCGGCGATTTTCGGCGATTTTTTATTTCTGGTGGCCATTTTGGCCGCCATCTTGGATTTGGGTAAATATTCCTCAACTTAGGTATAAGAGGAATCCTAGTTTGAGTATATCCTGCACATATATATGCATGGGTGTTGTTATAATAGCAATAACATTCATTGATTCGAAACATTACATCGCTTTATTAACGTAGATTCGGCTTTGACCTATTATACCGGCATTTGGGAAAACGTGATATCGGACAAAAATATCCCACAATGAATGTATATTATGGACCCCATATGGTCGCCAATGACTCCTCTATATGCTAAATGTAACATGACGCAGAGATGCCAACATTTTCCCACAGAGACAAACGAAAGGTGGTAACATGTCAGAAAAATAGCATATTTTCACATTTCGGCGGCCATCTTGGATCTTGGATTTTGGTGTCGGATTTTTGGATAATTTGTAAGGGTTGTATATTAGCATAACGAATCGAGCGGAAAACAAGACGGCATGTGACATCATCTTTACTATAACGGCGATCAAAGAGACCTGGTGCATTTAAAAAAATGGCCTCTGCGGCCACTTTTTTTTCTTGTTAACAAGTGAAAACAATTAGAGGAGACCTTAAGGAAGAACATTAGTGGGGTGAAGTTAAGTCCTGGGGGGGGGGGGGGTGCATAGGTCGACCAATATCTCCTGGACTATGTAGACTTCATATGACACACCAATACTTATTAACCTTTTCTATACTAAATGGATTATCGCACTATTTTATACAAATATACGGTATATTATTCATTTGGAGAGGTGTTCAGATAATAAAGCAACCGTCGCTTCAGACATTCTATTAGCTGCTGTCCGGAACTCATGCAGTGGATGAGCTAGATATTGTACTCAAGAGTGAAAGGGATTATATGCATATTTTACGAACATCTATTCAATGGTTGAGATGTGTTTGGTGTTCAAAATCCTGGGTAATCCATTCCTTATAAATTGTATGTGCATCGTGAATTTCCACATCTCATATACTTTATCCCGCCAGACAAACGTTTATCTATGTGTTAAACCAATTTAAAATCAAAACAGCTTTGGGTTAGAGAGTTGATTGGTGACGTAGATTCCGCTTTGGGTTAGAGAGTTGATTGGTGACGTAGATTCCGCTTTGGGTTAGAGAGTTGATTGGTGACGTATATTCCGCTTTGGGTTAGAGAGTTGATTGGTGACGTAGGTTCCCTACCATGAATAACAGAGCGTCCATCGTTGTACAGATATATGTTAAAAGCGTTCATCGATCTCACGTCTACGTGGCAATACATTGTATTAGTATTTATTATATCGTACATTTGCACTAGGGGTAACACGAAGACGACGCAACTATGGCCATTCTGCTCCTGTGCAATATATATTATTAGTTATGCCACAAATTCATGTCTTTATTGTTATTGTGAAAATAAAATACAAGCGAGTGTAATAGGAACGTTCACATCGTTACTGTGTTCCAGATATATTAACCCTTTCTATACGAAATGGATTCTCCCATCAGTTATAAATGTATACATTAGAGTAGAATAGCAATTGATCGACACAGGTTTATATAGTAAATTTACATCCACCCTTTAGGCTACGTTCATACGCTGGCAAGTTTTCTCATGGTATGTTTTTGTGGGTATTTCGTCATAGAAAACCACATGGTACCAGAACATGAACGGAACCCTGCACATAACATGCATCTTTACCAAAGCGAAAGATAGTAGAAGTAACATTTATCTAATTCCACTTGTACCAGTGGTATTGGAATTTGCCTTCAAATACCTGAATGATTTATTCTTGCAAGATAGTTGCATGATATTTACAGGCAAATTCCGGTAGAATCGTTACTAGTGGAAATACAGAGATTTTACTTCGCACGTAGTTCGCTGTGACACGGATGCACTTTATGTGCTTGTTTCCGTTCATATTATGGCACCATCTCGTTTTCTACGACAAAATGCCTGCAAACCATACAGTGCAAACTTGCCAGTGTATGCACGTACCCTTAGTAAACACCGGTTGATTGGCGCAATTTGCAAGCCTGTCGATGTCAGCGTTTCCGATCGTTTGATGTCAAACTAAGTTTCCGGTCGATCAGGGCATGCCACACTTGCTTTGAATCGCTTTTTGCACGAGCGAAATCGGTCTCCATTTATTCAGTCAGAAAGATGTATGCTCAGACCCCGAGTTTTGTATTCGGAAGCCACGCCCACATACCACTGAACTTCCACCACTTATTTTCAAAAAAAGTTGTGTTTCCTTGACGACTGAACGTGCGGAGCTGCTCGATACGTCGTTCGAAAAGGAATAAGGAATAATTAACGGAATTATATTAATTAATATTCAACAGATATCAGTCAATTAAACTCCTAAAATTATGAGTATGATAACTGCATACTTCGACCACCTGTAAGAGTGAATGCATTACACAGCATTAGATGCCAATTTCGAAAATCACATGTTATTTAGAATGCTCACCACTGAGCCACTGCCATCCATTATTTATTCTATATCCTGCAAGCCACGCTGATTCTCCGTCATTCAGTTTCCTTCCCGCATTATTCAGTCCGTGATTGTTATGAATGGTCGCCAATCTTTCTCCACTGCGACACGTTCTGTTGGCATCAACCCACGTTAATTTGACCGAGTCATGCCAGACCTTTACGTTTTCTGAAAGATTAGAATAATTGTAGAATCGTTCTGCTTCGATGTTACATTTTTTTTCAAACTTATAGTATCATAGTCCCAGATATTTCAAAATTGATTATCTCAACATCTCCCAGGAATGTGTTTTTTTCCTAAAATTTGATCAGTTGGAAAAAAAATGACATGGATAATCCTTACAATTGCACTGTTTGCAGGAACCAGGAACATCTGACAATTTCTAAATTTTCACTTGTGCAGTTTATATATTAACGACATCATATCTGAATTCATGAGAGGGAACTAAATGTGTGTTGGTACAAGAAATTTCAGAATCACTTTTTTTCTATATTTCTCTATTTGAGAGAGTTCATGTCATGCTTGTTACTCAATGACACATTGGGTTGAAATGAGTTCTAGTTTAGGTGTCCATAATCAAATCCCAGGTCAGGTGTCCATAACCAAATCCCAGCCGACCGTCTCAGGTGTCCATAACCATATCCCATCTGACCATCACAACTTTGATGCTGTGGCTTATTTCCAATTGACTGCTCCCTGTTTGAGTGAACGTAGATGACATGTCACGTGACTGAACTATTTGAGACTGCTTCAATGTGAACTATGGGAGTATGATGTATCCCGTATTGAAGAAAATAAAAAAACTATTTGGCGGTTTATTTATTGTGTGGAATCATCAATTATTCTAGCAGCACTTGGTACATAAAGAGATAAAAATAATAATTTTAAGTTTTAACCTCTCAAAAGATATTTGCTATCTTCTCTTATTATATTAAATGTTCAGAGAATTTATTCAATGAAGATGTTCATATATATATGTGAAATTAAAGTTTTCGTTGTATAATTCTCAAGTGATTATTTCCTGACTCCCGACAAATACGTCACAACAAGGAGGATGTTCGAATATACAACATGTTCAGACCCGGATCAAGTCTCAATTTAGTGTGTCTAACATTTGCAGTATGAGGACCCCCATCAGAGGGTAAATTTAGTGATGCTATCCCACACGGCTGGCTAGCATCACCAAATTCACAATATGTGGACATCAACTGCTATGGGACACCTAGGATCAGATTGAAGTTCCCCAGTTGAAGTTGGTGATGTTCACCCATTAGCCACATCGATTATGCATTTTATCTTCTGCAAATTCGGGGATATAGAAACTCAAATTCGGGGATATAGAAACTCAAATTAGGGGATATAGAAACTCAACAGAAGGAAAACGGTATCAGGCCTAAACAGAATGAGGTCCCCAGAGGGTGAATTTTGTTATGCTAGCCGGCCGTGCGGGATAGCGTCACCAAGTGCACCCTCTGGGGACCTCATTCTGCAAATGTTAGACACACTAAATTCAGGCTTGAGTCATTTAAAAAATTATTCCATGGGATTTGACGTGGGCGATAATCGCGAGTAGTCGTAATGTCCATGTATAGTCTCGTCAAAATACGACAAATACTGCTTGTACAGACTACGAAAATTGCCACCATTTCTCGCATTGCCCAAATGAGTTTTTGGTGGCATATCTTAGGGGTGTGTAAAACTAAAAACAATCTTGCATGGGGTACATTTGAAGAGTGTGGACATGTTCTATACCAAACAAAAGGGCGTGAATTTCTCTAAATATTAAAATATTGATGATTGTAAATGTTTTACCATATATATCATAAAGGTCAAAAGGTCACAGTGAAAAATTAAAAGCCGATATGTTGAACCGATATGATTACGTACACAAATAGACCTGGAAAAAAGAACCATGGATTGATTTCACTCCGTGACCAGGGGTATAATATACCCATACCGAATATCACAGTTAAGCTTAAAGGTACACAATCCGATTTGTTACAAACAAACCCACCCATCAAAATCCTGAGTTATCATATTTCGAGTTTTGAAACCTGTTATTTTTCACCACCTCGAATATTTGGTGGCCTGGCAAATATTCGACGAATGCCGACCGACATACTCTCGATACCAAATTGCGTTGAACAAAATGTTGATATATAACACTTTTTGGGCAATTTTATACTATAGTTGACAGTGGTTAGCATTATTTTTTGGCAAATAAAATTAAACAAAATCGATACTGTTAACTGAAGTGGCATGTCAAGCATTGTTGTTGTTGGAATCGGATTATGTACCTTTAAGGGCGACATCCGTGATTAATGTAAATTTAAGCCCGTTTACTTTGATTTTGATGAAATTAAAATTTAATCTCGAGAGTTACTTTCATATAAGGATTAACTGTCATGTGGACTGTTTTTATGGAGATGTAACGGTGAGGTAAGTGGACATAACTTGTGTAAAACCCGAAGGGTTTTACATACAAGTTATGACCACTTACCTCACCGTTACATCTCCATAAAAATAGTCCACATGACAGTTAATCCTTATATTTATATACATTTAGCGAAAAAGCCACTTTTGTAAATTTATTTAAATCGAAAAGTGTATCGTGACAACCCGATGATGTATTAAGTCAGTCCTGCGCGAGTCCAAATGCGCCCAAAACATTACGAGTTCGTCTTTCCAAACCTAATGACGTATCGATGGTGTTATTACCTTGGTGTTATGAGGCGTTACGCATTCACCGAGAAATAACTGCAACTAGCCACGTGGGCGCCGACCAATCAGAATGCTGGATTTAGTGATGACAACACTTAGTGTGTAAATATATCTGAATGAACCAAAATGTGACAGTTGTCATGAAGAGGATAACTGCACGCATGCGCCGTGAAAATTCATGCAAATGCAATGTTTATCTTTCGGATGCCGATCACCCATTTTTATGAAAATGAAAATGAAAGATTGCTAGTGTACTGTGGTGTCTATAAGCCTTCTCATCGAGTCGCGGCCATATTGGATCCACATAGCCCCGTTCCGTTGGTGTAGTGTTGTAGTGTTTAGCAATGAATATGAAACATAATATAAGGCAGTGTTGCAATTATAATATTATTATTGTTCGTGTAACTTAGTCACTGTGACTAAAGTCAGAGTTAGTCACAGTGACTCGCTGAAAGATGTGGGTTATCCAAAGCGACTGAAGTGAAAATAGTATTTATTCCATATTAGTCATTATATATTACATAACAAGTATCAACATTGATGATGTGAATGGGATTCGACAACATGCTTTAAGCTTTTAGGAGTCGTTTCCTGTTGAATTGTGACAAGGCCCATCACGCGAGAGTGATTTAAGATACTTCAAGTAATTGTTTCAAATAAATGGGGGCGCCAGGCTTAAGATGTTTAACATTTTATCACGTATATAATCACAGGGTGGGTCCGGTTTGATAGGTGTCTCAAAATAAAATAGTTTCACATGCAATGGTTTGGGATATGTGGGAGTATCGAGTATGGTGGGTATCTGATAAAAATACAGTCGCTTTATATGGAATGATTTGGGTTATATGTGATAATAGTTTAGAGGATTAAGGCGGTTGTCGGATATGACGAAAGGAAGTGGGAAATAAGGCGATGCTATATATTGTTGGCTGTATAGGGGGTTTTAATCGAGTGTGGATAATCTGCTGTGTGAGATTATTCACTGGTTGGTAATCTGACATTGTTTCTGATCCAACGTCACATCATAAGGGGTCGCGGTTGCTATGGTTTCGCAACTGTGTCCTATTTGTAGTCCTTGATTGTTTCTTATTGCTGACAATTATTAATTCGTTCGATATCCACGAATGTATGGCTCAGTGGAGAATTGCTTGGTAACATTTAAAATATTTGGTTCGAATGATACATTTTTGGACTTCTGTGAAAATGTTAAGGTGTCTACTAGTGCAATTTCAGTGGTCCCACACAATGGTGTCTCGGATGTAACATCACACTCCAAATGCTTGTTACTAACCGTAAGTTACCCAATATTTCTTCTCAGTGAATAACCGATACAAGAACTGTTAACGATTCCAGTATAGGATTGCTGAAAGATGATCCAACGACCAGTGTGTTTGACATTTACAGAATGCGATCCCAACAAGTGATCAACAAATGCACCCTCTGGAAAACTCATTCTGCTTGGGTCTCATCTTCCGAGAAATACAGTCTCAAATTAACATTGTTTTAATTACTTTTTCCCTTCTGTTCATTTCTATATTCTCTAATTTGCAGAAGATAAAATGCATAATCGATGTGAATAATGGGTGAACATTACCAACTTCAACTGGGAAACTTCAATCTGACCCTATAAGTCTCCCATAGCAGTCGAGGCCTAAGCAGAATGAGGACCACAGATGGTGAATTCGGTTATGCTAGCCAGCCGTTTCAATGGCCCGCCCGCCAGTCAATAATTTCACCCTCTGCTGGGGACGAGTCTTTTGGTAAAATTGGACGGGTCAGCAAATCACATGCTCATTCGCGTTCTTGTAGGCCATTTTGGACACCATCTTGATTCTTATTCTGATTACCCATATTGTCGTAGAGACGACCAGGGTGGTCATTTGTGGTAATTGTTGCTTATTTTGGTATACGATATGACAATTTTTGTTCACTTAAAATGTCGCAAAATTATGCCAGATATTTAACAGTTTCACATCCCGTCATATCGTGAAAGGTTGCACCCAGATATCAAAATGAAGACCTACACAACCTATAGTCGGGGAGCCAATAAGGTCCACCTGCACCCCCCCCCCCCCCGATGATTACAAATAACCTTATTTTTATTGTTCCCTATGGTATCCAGATAAAGAATCCGGAATTCACCGAAAAATAAATCGGCCCTACTGGGTGCTAGAGCCATTTGAATCCAAGATGGCCGCCATTTCCTCTAACTCCGACCAGATGTATTTAATCGTTGTAATAGATCGGTTGTTAGCAAAAGACACAGACAACATGTATGCCATTTTGTTGGTATGATGTCCTTCTTCAAAATGACGGCAAATAATTTCGAAAAAAATTCAAAATGGCCGCCGAAAAATGACGTCATATGCACGAAAATAGGAAATTTAATTAATATTTCACCATATCTTCCATTTTTCTTCACATTAATCATTAGTAAATGGCAATGTTTTTGAGACGGTCATCAAGCGTGATATTATAGCGTCATTTTAAGACATTTTCCATTGACGAGGGTTCAGTAATAGATACAGAAAGAGGATTTGAAAAATAGGGGTGAAATGTTCGATTTTTTTTGCAAGACGATTTTGATGTATTTAATCGTTGTAATAGATCGGTTGTTAGCAAAAGACACAGACAAAATGTATGCCGTTTTGTTGGTATGATGTCCTTCTTCAAAATGCCGGCAAATAATTTCGAAAAAATTCAAAATGGCTGCCGAAAAATGACGTCATATGCACGAAAATAGGAAATTTAATTAATATCTCACCATATCTTCCATTTTTCTTCACATTAATCCTAGTAAATGGCAATGTATTTGAGACAGGCATCAAGCGTGATATTATAGCGTCATTTTAAGACATTTGCCATTGACGAGGGTTCAGTAATAGATACAGAAAGAGGATTTGAAAAAGAGGGGTGAAATTTTCGATTTTTTTGCAAGACGGTCTTGATAATCATTTTAACGACAAACCACACAGGATGTTAATATAGAATGTCAACAACTATGTGCTTTATTTTATTGGACGGATGTTTTAATTCAATGGGAATGAAATTGGTGTAGAACATTTCCAAAATGGCCGCCGAAAATATGAAAAATGGTAAATATTGTCCCAGGGTGTCCTGCAATGGCTTACAAGTTATGGTTGATATATACAATTGGCTAATATGTATTATATACATTGAATAGTTACATGTCTGATGCACCATGGATCAATGTTTCTATTGTCACCACTGACATCACCAGAAATATTGGATATTTCTCTCACAATCTTGACATAAATATCGGCAAAAATTTACTTTTCAGGGTTGGACAATTTTTTTTAAGTAAAATGCAACTATCATTGGTATCAAAGGTATTTATTGTTTTGGTCTATCTTAAATGTGGCACACTACGGTGTTTATAGACCAAATTGCTCAAGATGGCTTCCAAAATGGCAACCAAATTTGTAAAAAGTTAATTTTTTACATATATCCCGAACATTATTATCTTCGTTATTCGACAAGGTAGCAAACTGTGACTCACTTGGTTATTATACGTGTTAGTTAATTAACCGACAACTACGTTCTATTCTGTTTGTCCCAGTTCCGTATGGGGCATGACAAATTCATTTTAAAGTTGCAGTATGGAACCTCTTTTGTGATTCTGGCCATATTATTGAAAGGAAATGGGCAAAACTTTGAGACGGAACTGAGATGAACCGTAATATGTGGCTATTCTGGCCCATCATGATAAAAAGTGATCAACTGGATAAAAGATGGATGCCAATATGGCAGCCAGGGAGTTACTGTATGATCATAGGTGATGTGAATAGGTATACAGGGAGTTACTGTATGGTCATGAATGATGTGAATAGGTATACAATGAGTGACTATATGGTTATGAGTGGGGTGTCCATGGTGAGATGCATAGGAATATAAGGAGTGGCTGTATGGGCATGTGTGAGGTGAATCGGTATACATGTAGTGACTGTACGGTATATTGTGTGTGGCCGATGTGATCGTATGGCATTGCTGTGGTTTATAGATATAACGAGAGTAGCTACATGGTCATCCGTGTGTTATTTATGTATATATGGAGTGACTGTAAGGTCGTGGTGGTCGTGATGTATATGTGTACCGTGTGTGGCTGTATTGTGACATGTGGTGTATATGTATATTTGTGCTGTCTGTATGATCATGGATGGATTGCGTAGATAAATAGGGTGTGATTTTATGGTTATGGGTAATGTGTATAGGTGCACATGGTATGCCTGTGGTCAAGATTGAAGTTATATGCATACCTGGAATAAGCTTTATGGTTATTGACGAGCGGGTGGCTATATAGGGAGTGCCATTTTGGCAACGGGTGGGTCGTATATTTATATATGTTGTGGATGTTATTATCATCGGTGGTGTATATGGTGTAGATGAATGATCATGGATGGCGTGTATGAGTATACAGTGAGTTGATTAATTGTCATGTGTGAGGTGTATATGCAAGTATGAGACTTATGAGTGGTCGTGTGTGCGGGTATTGGTATATTTGGAAGGGCTCACCATTGGTGGGTGAGGTGTATATGTATATCTGAATTGACTCTATGGTCATGGGTATGGCGAATAGATATACATGTAGTGGCTGTATGGTCCATGGTGAGATGAATAGGTATAAAATGAGTGACTGTATGATCGTGAATGTGAAATAATATGTATACATAGAGTGACTATATGGTCAGGTGTAGGAGTATACCTGGTGTTCGTGCATGGTGATTCATGGCTGTATCGTCATTTGTGGCATGTACCGGTATAGCCAAATAAGGCTGTATGGTCAGGTGTACGTGTATAGAGTGGGTGACTATATTGTCATTTGTGTGGTGTGTATGTACATATGAGGTCATGGGATGCGTTGTACATGTATAATTTGGGTGGCTATCGCTTTCCACAATAACTCAAGGATATGTTAATCAATAGAGAGGTCATGTCAAAGAGTTCTCCACCTTGATAGTGTTTGTGTACATGGGGAACTTTAAACGTGAAAAGCGATAGCCACCCATTACCACACAGTCATTCCATATATGCATAAACACCACATACATAACAATATAGTGACCAACTGTATAAACGTACACCTGACCCATGACCATGGATGGCCATACAGCCATGCGTCACAATGCAAGTACACCGGGTATAATCGAAAAGATGACCCATAACCATAGAGTCACTCCTTGTATACCCATTCACCTCACCATTGGCCATACGGTCATCCCATGTATACCTATTCTCCACACACACATGGTCAAATAGACATTCAATATATACATCAACACCGCAACAATGACCATATAGTCACCTCGGGTATACATATCCACCTCACCAATGGTCATATAGCCACTCGCTTCATACACATACCCTCATCCGTGGCACCTGGTATACTCCTTCGTCTGACCTATGGCCATATAGTCACCCCGTGTGTACCTATTCAAAACATTCATACATGATCATGGTCAATCATTGTATATATATTCACCTCACCCTTGGCCATGTCACTCCCTGTATCCCTATTTGTCACACCATAGCAGAATAGCCACTCAAGATATACTAATACTCCCCAGCCATGTCAGTACATTCAATCCATGTATGCATATGCACATCATCCATGGCCATATAGCCGCTCGCTATATACACATACCCCTCGCCCATGACCATATAGCAACACATGTGTATGCCCGTATAACCTACACATGACCATACCGCAACGAGTCACCAAGCAGGAACACCGGGTATACTCATACACCTGACACATGACAATTTAGTCACTCCCTGCATAGCTATTCATTACATTTATGATCATACAGTCACTCATTGTATACATACATGTACTCGTCTCACCATTGACCATACAATAACTCCCTGTATACCTATTCACCTTACCTATGACCATATAGTAACTCCCTGGCATTCACCCTATATCCAGTTGATATGTTTTATCATAATGGACCAGAATAGCCACATATTATGGTTCATCTCAGTTCCGTTTCAAAGTTCTGCCCATTTCCTTTCAATAATATGACAAGAATCACAAAAGAGGTTCTCCGCCAAATTTCATACTGCAACTTTAAAATGAATTTGTCATGCCCCATACGGAACTGGAACAAACATAATAGAACGTGGTTGTCAGCTAATTAACTAACACGTATAATGACCAAGTGAGTCACAATTTAATACCTTGTCGGATAACGCAGAGAATAATGTTCGGGATATATGTAAAAAAATAACTTTTTACAAATTTGGTTGCCATTTTGGAAGCCATCTTGAGCAATTTGGTCTATAAACACCGTAGTGTGACACATTTAAGATAGACCAAAACAATAAATACCTTTGATACCAATGATAGTTGCATTTTACTTTTAAAAATTGTCCAATTTTTGCCGATATTTATGTCAAGTTTGTGAGAGAAATATCCAATATTTCTGGTGATGTCAGTGGTGACAATAGAAACAATGATCCATGGTGCATCAGACATGTAAATATTCAATGTATATAATACAGATTAGCCAATTGTATATATCAACCACAACTTGTAAGCCATTGCAGGACACCCTGGGCCAATATTTACCATTTTTCATATTTTCGGCGGCCATTTTGGAAATGTTCTACACCAATTTCATTCCCATTGAAGTAAAACATCCGTCCAATAAAATAAAGCACATAGTTGTTGACATTCTATATTAACATCATGTGTGGTTTGTCGTTAAAATGACTATCAAGACCGTCTTGCAAAAAAATCGAAAATTTCACCCCTCTTTTTCAAATCCTCTTTCTGTATCTATTACTGAACCCTCGTCAATGGCAAATGTCTTAAAATGACGCTATAATATCACGCTTGATTCCTGTCTCAAATACATTGCCATTTACTAGGATTAATGTGAAGAAAAATGGAAGATATGGTGAGATATTAATTAAATTTCCTATTTTCGTGCATATGACGTCATTTTCGGCGGCCATTTTGAATTTTTTTCGAAATTATTTGCCGTCATTTTGAAGAAGGACATCATACCAACAAAATGGCATACATTTTGTCTGTGTCTTTTGCTAACAACCGATCTATTACAACGATTAAATACAGCAAAATCGTCTTGCAAAAAAAATCGAAAATTTCACCCCTATTTTTCAAATCCTCTTTCTGTATCTATTACTGAACCCTCGTCAATGGCAAATGTCTTAAAATGACGCTATAATATCACGCTTGGTGACTGTCTCAAAAACATTGCCATTTACTAATGATTAATATGAAGAAAAATGGAAGATATGGTGAAATATTAATTAAATTTCCTATTTTCGTGCATATGACGTCATTTTTCGGCGGCCATTTTGAATTTTTTTCGAAATTATTTGCCGTCATTTGGAAGAAGGACATCATACCAACAAAATGGCATACATTTTGTCTGTGTCTTTTGCTAACAACCGATCTATTACAACGATTAAATACATCTGGTCGGAGTTAGAGGAAATGGCGGCCATCTTGGATTCAAATGGCTCTAGCACCCAGTAGGGCCACCTTTATTTTTCGGTGAATTCCGGATTCTTTATCTGGATACCATAGGGAACAATAAAAATAAGGTTATTTGTAATCATCGGGGGGGGGGGGGGGTGCAGGTGGACCTTATTGGCTCCCCGACTACTACGTGTCTGTAAAATGTTATGAACCCCACCCTTATACCAGTTAGGACATTATAAATTATAATATGTGTCGTGGATATGCGATTGAACTTTAGCCGAATTGAATATTAGTCAAACTTATAGATTCATAATCCGAGTAAACGCCCCTAAATTACTACTGCTTTGGCTTCCGGGGTAAAATATAATTGATTCGAGTCGAGGAACACACCCATTAAAGCTAAAGTTATTAAATATCAATTTTTAAAATCTGTTATTATTCACCACCTGGCGGCCTGGCAAAAATCAGCTGATTTCGCACAGAAATAGTATAGACATGCGCGCACGCAGTTACAAGAGGTCACGAGCAAGGTCGCGGCTCCATGTGCGATCAGTGGCGACCAATTAATTGCGGAATAGAAGTCGATGAAAAATATGGCCATAAACAAGAATAGGGTATATTGTGATAGTTGACGTGCGGATACATGCCTTATACTTATTTATGAATCGGTAATCATGTTTTATCCATATAAATATACATGCTATATGACACCATGCTGGTTACACGTGGAAATACTGTGTTTACATCCATGACAACACTTGTTCCAACTTGAATTAGTAATCACCATATATGGAAATTGTAAACCACACTCGCTCGATCACCTCCAAACTGCGAAGAAACTCCGTTTTTGTAGGACTTTTACGGCAAATATGACATCGTCATTGGTATTGTTGTGAATATTTATTGTTAATAATCTAATTTGGATAACTAAATCGGCGTTTGGTGAAATTATGTTGTTGTTGTTGTAACTGGATGATATGAGGATCATCGAATCAGATTATGTACCTTTAAGGGCACATGGAATTTCTCGGACTTGAAAATTTCGGTTTAGTTCAACGAGGATTGTGGGCGGTGCATATCCATACTGCATGAGCAATAATATTCTGATACCCATCCAATCTTTTCGATAAGATGCTGAAGAGCTACGAGGATGTTCATTTGAACTAGATAATTGAAGTGTAATCCGGAAACATCAACAATACACCGGACGTGGCTGCACATGCCTGTACAGGAAAACCATAATCAGAAATGGTAACGCCCTCAGGATTATACTATTACGCATAAATATAAATTATAAAAACAAATGTAAAATATATTGGTTACATGAATGCACCGCCTCAGAATTCCGTTAAAACAACTAATCCTTCAAATTATTACAAAAAACTACGGCTTATTACTGCAGGTTTCTAATTCACCACACCAGAAGTCTCTAAATGCGGATAAAAAATCGGAGTGTGTTCCCGCCATAAAATCTACAACAGTGGTCCAGCCATTGTTGATATCTAAACATTGATAGCAATTTATGCGGTCATAATAGTTACATACTGCAACTATCAATCCAGCGAATATGATATGATTGATAGAACAAACCACTATTATGATGAATCGTGTCATTATTTGTTTAAAATACGTATCAATTGACATATACGCACCCGTTTCCTCATTAAAATCAACATATTTCGACCATTTTAGGGGACCTCCGCGAATTCGGGGACCTCCGAAAATAGACATCCGCAAATAGGGACCTACTGCGAATAGTCACAACAGGCTATCTGTTGGTTGAATACTATTTCCCTTTTTTAAACAAGTAAATATCGAATATCGATACATATATCTTTAAACAAGCATTGTAAATAATGTTATTGGGACGAAAATTCGCAAGACTTGTTCCGTATTATGATGATGATGACGACGATGATGATGATGATGATGATCATCATCATATGATTGATAGAACAGACCTACTGCGAATTGTCACAACCGGAAAAAAAAACATTATCTATTTATAAAACGTCCACCGACACACAGCTATCTAAAATTTGTCGACCAGTATACACCCGATGGGCGTTAAATAACAAGTAAATATCGAATGACGATACATATATTTGTAAACAAGCATTGCAAATAATGTTATTGGGACGAAAAGTCGCAAGACTTGTTCCGTATTATGATGATGATGACGACGATGATGATCATCATCATCATACTATGATTGATAGAACAGACCACTATTATGATGATCGTGTCGTTATTTGTTTAAAATACGTATCAATTGACATATTTGCACCCGTTCCCTCATTAAAATCAACATATTTCAACCATTTAGGTGACCATCGCGAATTCGGGGATCTCCGCAAATAGACTTCCGCTAACAGGGACCTACTGCGAATTATCACAACCGGAAAAAGGAAAAAACCAATTAACTATTTATAAAAACTCCACAGACACACGCCGATCTAAAATTTAATAAGTACATTAATGTTAAAGTGACATGAAACACTCCGGAAAGGTGGTAAAATAGAAATGGAGAACAATCTTGCTCAAAGTAATTATTTTTACGAATATTATTCCAAATTTACAACTCAGATGCACCGTAATTCTTATATATGAATTCAATTCTATTAGTCTCGATGGGTAAATCATGTGCGTTAGTTTATCGCAGAACACCTAATACGATTCGATAGCGATAACAAAGTAACAAGCGACAAGCGAGGTTGAGATTACATTTCGAAACTATTATCCTGAGTTAATCGGAAGGGAGATAACTCTATACATAACGTACTTTGACGAAATAACGGGATATTTTATGAACTAACTTACAACATCATCGGGTGGCTTCGGGTGTTAGGGGAACGTTCTTTAAATCATCGGGTGTGGGGTGGGGGGGGGGGGGGGGGCTTGGGATGTTAGGGGAACGTTCCTTAAATAATCGGGTGGGTGGGGGATGTTGGATGAACGCTCTTTAAATCATGGGGGATGTTGGGTGAACGCTCTTTAAATTATCGGGTGTGTGGGTGTTAGGGAACGCTCTTTAAATCATCGGGTGGGTGTGGGCCTTATGGAACGCTCTTTAAATCATCGGGTGGTGGGGAATGGGTGGGGAATGTTAGGGAACGCTCTTTTAACCATCGGGTGGGTGGGGATGTCGGGTGAACGCTCTTTAAATCGTGGGGGATGTTGGGTGAACGCTCTTTAAATCATAGGGTGTGTGTGTTAGGGAACGCTCTTTGAATCATCGGGTGGGTGGGGGCCTTAGGAACGCTCTTTAAATCATCGGGTGGGTGGGGAATGGGTGGGGAATGTTAGGGAACGCTCTTTTAACCATCGGGTGGGTGGGGGTGTTGGGTGAACGCTCTTTAAGTCATAGGCTGGGTGGGTGTGTGTTAGGGAACGCTCTTTAAATCATCGGGTGGGTGGGGGCCTTAGGGAACGCTCTTTAAATCATCGGGTGGGTATGGAATGGGCGGGGAATGTTAGGGAACGCTCTTTAAATTATCTGGTGGGTGGGGATGTTAGGGAACGCTCTTTAAATCATTGGATGGGTGGGGTGTTGGGGAACGCTCTTTAAATCATCGGTGGGCTTGAGAGAGGTTGGGGAACACTCTTTAAATCATCGGATAGGCTTGAGAGAGGATGGGGAACGCTCTTTAAATCATCGGGTGGGCTTGAGAGAGGTTGTGAAACGCTCTTTAAATCATCGGGTGGGCTTGAGAGAGGTTGAGGAACGCTCTTTAAATCATCGGGTGGGCTTGAGAGAGGTTGTGGAACGCTCTTTAAATCATCGGGTGGGCTTGATAGAGGTTGTGGAACGCTCTTTAAATCATCGGGTGGGACTGAGAGAGGTTGTGGAACGCTCTTTAAATCATCGGGTGGGCTTGAGGGAGGTTGTGGAACGCTCTTTAAATCATCGGGTGGGCTTGAGAGAGGTTGGGGAACGCTCTTTAAATCATCGGGTGGGCTTGAGAGAGGTTGGGGAACGCTCTTTAATACACTTCTTCAAATATCTCCGTTATTCCGTCACCAAGCATAGCCTCAATCCTAACCTCGCGTGCCACGTGTTACTGTGATTGAATATCAAGCGCTATCTAATCGTGAATCCCGATTAAGTATGTTTCGCTATCTAATCGTGAACCCAGATTAAGTATGTTTTCGCTATCAATCGTGTACGTATTCCCTGGTCTGAAATGAAAATGTAATGGAAATATGGGTAAAATGTAATGGAAATAGGGTTCAAATGTAATGGAAATAGGGGTAAGAAAATTTCGTTACCTGCATCTGCACACATCCAAATTCCACACACAATCGAAGTAACGAACACGAGTGTAATCATAATTCCTGCCATCTTGTCTTCAAAATGAATGACGAATTGCAATAAGTACACAAGGCATGTTCATTTAGAACAATGAAGTTTCAAGTGATATCCGGAAACGGATATCATGTGATCGTTGACAACATTGACTAATGGCACAGAAGGATCGACAGAAGGGGTGCAATCGTATTCGTTGGTTAGACCAGGAAGAACGTGCAGATATTTTGTAATCGATTATAAATGCATGTAACACTTAATGGCGAATGTATGTCATATCAGTCTAAGACATTCCGCTTTATAGACATTCCGCTTTATAGACATTCCGTGTGGACAATCCAGAGGGCTCCAAATGGGCCTAACATTGGTAATGTTTTACGAGGAAGATATTATTAAACGTTTGACGTATTTAAAGTGACGCTGTCGGAGTATGGGACAGAACACAGAGAGGGGCAACGATATTGTTCACATTTTGTTTTGTCGCCTATTACCAACAATCCTATATAAAACCATATCCATAATCCACGAAACGAACATCAAAATGGTGTATATTAAAGATGTCAAGGTGTATATTAAAGGTGTCAAGATGCTACTTTGTGATGGGGAGGGATAATGCGCCATATTCATGATACCAAACATTACAATGGTGTATATTAAAGATGTCAAGGTGCTACTCTGGGATTGGGGGGGGGGGGGGAGAAGGCGCCATATCCATGATACCAAACATTAAAATGGTGTATATTAAAGATGTGAAGGTGCTACTCTGGGATGGGGAGGGAGAAGGCGCCATATCCATGATACCAAACATTAAAATGGTGTATATTAAAGGTGTCAAGATGCTACTTTGTGATGGGGAGGGATAATGCGCCATATTCATGATACCAAACATTACAATGGTGTATATTAAAGATGTCAAGGTGCTACTCTGGGATTGGGGGGGGGGGGAGAAGGCGCCATATCCATGATACCAAACATTAAAATGGTGTATATTAAAGATGTGAAGGTGCTACTCTGGGATGGGGAGGGAGAAGGCGCCATATCCATGATACCAAACATTAAAATGGTGTATATTAAAGATGTCAATGTGCTACTCTGGGATTGGGGGGGGGGGGGGAGAAGGCGCCATATCCATGATACCAAACATTAAAATGGTGTGTATTACAGATATCAAGGTACTACTCTGAGATGGGGAGGGTGGGAGGGAGAGAAGGCGCCATAATCGTGGCTAAAGGGTCCAGTCGTCATCGGGGGTTCTGATCATTTCCAACTGCCCCCTCCCTTGAACCAGCCCAAACTCCCGTGTTTTCGAAAAACATTCATACACCGCCCTTGGGTTGGGCCTTTTTAACTGGTACCTCAAACTTTCCAACTGTTGGAAATTTCCAACATGACACCCCTAATACTGCACCAAATTTGGAAATTAAATGTCTAGACTTACGACATATACTGATCACGTAAATTTCCATAAATTTGAAATATACGTGGGATTTACTTGGGATTTGCGGACACGTACTCTGCTACACTCAAGCCTGCAAATAGCGTGTCTGTCATTTGCAGAATGAGGTCCCCAGATCACCAAATTCACCCTCTGGAGACCCCATTCTGCTTAGGCCTCATCTTCTGAGAAGTATCTATTGTATCAAATTAACATTGTTTTTAGGTACATTTCCCTTCTAGGAAGTTTCTATATCCCCTAATTTGCAGAAGATAAAATTCATAATTGAGGTGCCCAACGGGTGAACATCACCAACTTCAACTGGGGAACTTCAATCTGATCCTAGGTCTGCCATATCAGTTGACGGCCTAAGCAGAATGAGGTCCACATAATGTGAATTTAGTGATGCTAGCCCGCTATGCGGGATAGCGTCTCTAAACTCACCCTCTGGGGACCTCATTCTGCAAATGACAGACACGCTATTACGTATCCGTATATCCTACGTATATGTCAAATTTATGGAAGTTTATACGATCCGTATATGCCGTAGATCTAGATATTTAATGGTAAATATGTGACGTTGACGTGAAATTAAATTCAAAGTTGGTAAAGTGTTAGGTGGCAACAGTTGGGAAAGATTGAGGTACCATGCAGTTGCAAATGTCCAACCCTTTAAAGAAACCAAATTGAATACCAGAATTAGATATACATGCAGGCATACCCATAAAACAAATATTGTGGCTGACGTATGTTCCCTGCCCTGAGTGACGTTGTGTGGGGATCATGACATAGGTTCCCTGCCCTGTGAGAGACGTTGTGTGGGGTTCATGAGATATGGTTCCCTGTCCTGAGAGACGTTGGTTGGGTTCATGACGTAGGTTCCCTGTCCTGAGAGACGTTGGTTGGGTTCATGACGTAGGTTCCCTGCCCTGAGAGACGTTGTGTGGGGTTCATGAGATATGGTTCCCTGTCCTGAGAGACGTTGGTTGGGTTCATGACGTAGGTTCCCTGCCCTGAGAGACGTTGGTTGGGTTCATGACGTAGGTTCCCTGTCATGAGAGACGTTGGGGTGGGGATCATGACGTAAGTTCCCTGCCTTGAGAGACGTTGGAGTGCGGTTCACGACGTGTGTTCCATACCCTGAGTAACGTTGGGGTGGAGCCCATGACGTATATTCTCTGCCCTGAGAGATGTTGGGTGGGGTTCACGAGATATGGTTTGGGTGGGGTTCATGACGTATGTTCCATACCCTCAGTAACGTTGGGGTGGGGTTCATGACGTATGTTCCGTGCCCTGAGAGATGTTGGTGGGGTTCACGAGATATGGTTTACTGCCCTGAGAGACGCTGGGGTGGGGTTCATGACGTATGTTCCCTGCCCTGAGAGACGTTGGTGGGGTTCATGACGTATGTTCCCTGCCATGATATATGTTGGGGTGGGTTTATGCCGAATGCTACCTGCCCTGATATACGTTGGGGTGGAGTTCATGACGTATTTTCCCTGTCATGAGATATGTTGGGGTGGGTCCACGCCGTATGTTCCCTGTCATGAGAGGTGTTGGGGTGGGGTTCATGACGTATGTTCCCTGTCCTGAATGACTTCGGGTGGGGTTAACGAGATATGGTTTCCTGCCCTGAGATATGTTGGGTGGGGTTTATGACGTAAGTTTCCTGCCATGAGTGATGTTGGGGTGTGGTTCATGACGTATGTTCCATACCCTGAGTAACGGTGGTGTGGGGTTTATGACGCATGTTCCCTGCCATGAGAGACGTTGGGTGGGGGTTTATGTCGTAGGTTTCCTGCTCAGAGAGACGTTGGGGTGGAGTTCATGACGTAGGTTTCCTGCCCTTAGAGATGTTGGGGTGGGGTTCATGCCGTACGTTCCCTGCCATGAGAGACGTTGGGGAGAGGTTCATGACGTATATACACTGCCCTGAGTGACGTTGGTGTGGGGTTCATGACGTATGTTCCCTGCCATGAGAGATGTTGGGGTGGGTTCATGACGTAGGTTTCCTGCCCTGAGATACGCTGGTGGTGGGGTTCATGGCGTATGTTCCCTACCCTGAGAGACGTTGGTGTTGGGTTTATGGCGTATATTTCCTCCCCTGAGTGACGTTGGGGTGGAGTTCATGACGTATGGTTACCTGCCCTGAGAGATGTTGGGTAGGGTTCATGACGTAAGGTTCCCTGTCCTGAGAAATGTTGGGGTGGGGTTCTTGACGTATGGACCCTGCAATGAGAGACGTTGTTGTTGGGCTTATGACGTATGTTTCCTACCCTGAGTGACATTGGGGTGGAGTTCATGACGTATGTTTCCTGCCGCGAGAGACGTTGGGGTGGGGTTCATGACGTATGGTTCCCTGCCCTGAGAGATGTTGGTGTTGGGTTTATGACGTAGGTTTCCTGCCCTGAGAGGCGCTGGGGTGGGGTTCATGACGTATTGTTCCCTGCCCTGAGAAATGTTGGGTGCGGTTCATGCCGTAGGTTCCCTGCCCTTAGAGACGTTGAGGTGTGGTTCATGACGTATATTCCCTGCCATGAGAGACGTTGGGGTGGGGTTCACGAGATATGGTTTCCGGCCC
Source organism: Siphonodentalium dalli (assembly GCA_032622095.1). NCBI lineage: Eukaryota > Metazoa > Mollusca > Scaphopoda > Gadilida > Siphonodentaliidae > Siphonodentalium > Siphonodentalium dalli. The sequence continues at coordinate 210,266,360 of CP136069.1, forward strand.
TAAGAGATGTTGGGTGGGGTTCACGAGATATGGTTTGGGTTGGGGTTCATGACGTATGTTGCCTGCACTGAGAGACGTTGTGTGGTGTTTATGACGTATGTTCCCTGTCATGAGTGACGTTGGTGGGGTTCATGATGTATGTTTCCTGCCCCGAGAGACGTTGGTGTAGAGTACATGACGTAGGTTCCCTGCCACGAGGGACGTTGGGGTGGGGTTCACGACGTAGGTTCCCTGCATGAGCGACGTTGGGGAGGGGTTCATGCCGTATATTCCATGCCCTGGGTGACGTTGGGGCTGGGTTCATGACGTATTTTCCCTGCCCTGAGAGATGTTGGGGTGGGGTTCATGAGATATGGTTCCCTGCCCCGAGGGACGTTGGGGTGGGGTTCGTGACGTAGGTTCCTTGCCCTGAGTGACTTCGGTGGGGTTAATAAGGTATGGTTCCCTGCCATGAGTGACGTTGGTGGGGAGATATGGGAGCACCAGAATTGATTAATCCCTGTACTATTGATTCACAAATGTCCTCTAAATTTATATACGCATTTACATGATAGAAGGAATCTACTGGTGTGGTCGGAAGATGCCAAAGTGAAGTTTGAATACGAAGTTTGTGATTGGTATCTGATGTGGGCCAGCTATGTATGGTACTACACCGGAAAAAGAGCCTGATTTATCTCCCTTGAAAACAGTCGTCTGCTCTTCCAAGACACAATTTCAAAAATGATGCGATAACTATTCTTTATGTTTTAATATATCTTACTTATATCTAGGTTCTACCAGCTCATAATGTGATTATAGACTGATATTCACTCTGTCATGCTCAGCTGTGAGGGCGAAGACGACTGGTTAAAATGAGGATTTTGCATATCCAGTCCAAGGGAGATAATTCAATTTGTTCAAAATACAGATTTTCAGTGCTGTGACGATTTCTGCATCCTGTAACCAAGCATTCATGTGGTATTTATAGTGTATGATAAAATTATGTTCTATATTTATTTGATATGCCCTCTTTATTCTTATTAAGATATATAGAGGACTTATGTTGGGATATAAGATTTTATGAAACGACGTCGTATAGACGAGTTCTGAATCAGATTTATCAAACGAGTTTCATAAAACCTTATATCCCAACATAACGAGTTGAAGATCTTGTATATCACATGAAAAAAAACTAGAGCTTTAATGCCTTTTAAACAAATCAAAATCTTGGAAAGAAGCTGGAAAATGCATGTAAAATGCATACTTGCACGGCGTTGGCTGAGACAATCGTATATACGACAGTATTGCGCGCTCTGCATGCCTTGCGACGAAACATATAGTCCCACAGTTTGCCTCTTTGTTTTACTTTGAGTGGTTTTACAGACGTTTATGACTGTTCAGTGTTCACATGTACCCAATGCGAAAGCGTTGGTTCCCTGTAACCTTTATTTCACCTAGTAATGCTCCTATCTGAGGTATGTCAGTATTCTTTCATGAGGGATGAGTGCAGAAATATGATATTATAGGAGTTTCAACTGATATATAGATATTATCACAACAGTGTGTTGATCCGTGTCGTAGAATCACATCGAGTTGATGTCGGCAGATTTCCGGATCAACATTGTTCTGATCTGATAGAACCTAGATATAAGTAATATATGTTAAAACATAAAGAATAGTTATCGCTTCAATTTAGAATTTTTTTTCTTGAAAGTGCAGACGACTGTTTTCAAGAGGCATCAATTAATTGAAAAATAAGAGAAATGTGAACCACAACACAATATTTACACTCACACATGTATTCGATTTTTTTTTGTGGAACATGAATGCAGGACGTTGGTTGGTCGAAATTACTTCACCTGACATCACGCCCTGACCCCAACTTGCATCCATGTTTGTATATTTACACTGACACATGCATTCGCGTTGTGGAACATGAATGCAGGACGTTGGTTGGTCGAAATTACATCACATGACGTCGGGCGCTGACACAAACTTGCATCCATTTTTGTGTAGACGCAACTTGCATCAAGTCACAAGAATAACTTTTGAAATGGGATCTTAATGCTCTTCTAATCTGCCAGTTGATTCGGTTGAGTGGATGATGATTTTGTTGCGTTCCATAGATATGGAAGCAAGTTGGTCTGTCATGTTATATGTGGAACGCTAATCGCGTCCCACACAAAATCTCAGACCAACTTGCATCCTCACTCTATGTAACGCAAGCAAATCAACATCCATTTCTGAATTCATTATACATATATATCTGGGTTGAGCACATAGTATGCTTTCATATTCTGTTAAAGCATTGTCATTTTAATTGTGTGACAATAGTCCAAATCTGCTCGTACGTATAGCTAGGATATTGGGATAGCGATATGCTGTTTTACGTCCGAGACCGCCAGGACACCATGTCTATGTTCGAATAAACCCCTGCTACTTGATATGGATGGGATTAAGGTCACCTGAAACAATATTTGTTAAATTTCAAGGACATCCTCTAAAAATCCACAATTTCCCAACTAAACTTCTCTCAATTACACAGACACATACATGATACAAGAAAACAACACTGGTACGTTAATCTACCCATATACTGAACATTAGAAACTGGAGTATCACTTATATAATATTTTCCAGGTTCAATTGTCGCAATACTGGAAGGATCTGTGAAATGGTTACACGAAATTAGGCAATCCTTAGAATCGGACACGCGAAACGCAGACGAAACGCCTCCTGGTGGTTGTAGGCAAAGAGGACACACATTTTGTAAGTTTGTTTAACTCATTTTATCCCACGACACTGACAGGGACAGGGAGCCTCGCATTTCCACGATAATACATTGGCCTAACATTATTTACCTTGACATTTTAAGCCAGTGCCTTCTCTTATATATGCGATATAGGGAGACTCACATATATAAGATAATGTACAGGATAATGGCACAGGTTCATCAATGATGCACAAGCGCAGCTTTCGCCATGAAAGGGTTAACCCTTTACCCAACAAAACGCCCAGAAAATAGCCCAAATGAAGCTGCAACAGCCTGAATTATCTTGAGTCTGTCTCAATAGAACCATACAAATATGGATATCATTGGAACCGGCTCATTGACCACATTGTGATAGTTACAGTTATGCCCTGTGCCAATGCATTCTCTTATATATGCGAGTCGACCATAGGTCGCCTCGCATATATAAGAGAATGCATTGGCCTAAAACAAATTCATTTTTTAACACTTTTTACCATTTTTTTTATATTCTTTAACAATTTTTTTTATTTTTTCTTACATTTTTTAACAATTTTTTTAATATTTTTCTACATTCTTTGACAATTTTATCATTTTTAATGTGTTAAGCCAATGCATTCTCTTATATATGCGAGGCGACCTATGGTCGACTCGCATATATAAGAGAATGCATTGGCACAGGGCCGTTTTGTTGGGTAAAGGGTTAAATGAGTACTGTAAACTAAATCCGGTAATTTATTGGACCCTCTTTTTTATACTCAACAGAATGCATTTGAGCCATGGATTAGAGTCATAAATTCATTATTCATTTCATTATATTTACCATGTTGTTTGCATCGTTCTTAATGTAAATGAGTGTAATTTGCACAAGCCATGGCTCAAATTCATCCATTTGTTGCATATATTCTGTTGAGATGGTCCTATAAATGGCCAGATTTAGTTTATAGTACCCCTTTATCTGGTATAGACAATGAAGGTGGTATATGGGTAACACATGCATGCATGCATGACATGACTTGATTATTTAGTGTACAGTGCCCTTTTAAATGTATTGAAAATTAAGGTGGTATATGGGTAACACGTGCATGCATCACGTGACTGGATGGTCTCCGTCCTTTTCCACATTCAAATTTCACACTGCACCCCGTTCAATCAGACCAAATTTCGCGAAAATACGTTTGCCATACCTGGGTACTGATTTTACAACTTGGTACATCAAGCAGCATTCAAACTTTCCAAATGTTGACAATGTCCAACCTGACCTATATTTGGAAACTTTAAAACTGATGTCCATTTCATCATTTTGAGACCCGAAAAAAATTCACCGCTAAATATTGGTTGTACAACCAAACTATGAGAACAAATTTCAACTCAACCTATTTAAGTGTGAAATTTCCAACTGATGTTGTGTCCGGCATAAAATTTCCAACTGACTGTTGGAAAGTTTAACAAAAGTTGGGGGTGAGACCCTGTCGCCATGTACCTGGGGTGAGACCCCCTAAATTATATGAACGTACTGGTTTGTTGTTATTTAGCAGTTTGCCTCTGACAGGCCCCGCGACGTTCTATTTGAGGGTGCCATCCTCCCTCTTTTGATTCGCAGGATTCACACCCCTATATGTTAACTGGTACGCGGGATTAAGGCTATTACCAGGTGGAACACATGATTCACACCCCTATATGTTAACTGGTACTCTGGATTCGTATCACCATTTTAACCGGTATCCAGGATTCAACAACAAGGCTGGTACCCAGCTTTTATAGCACCATTTATTTAAAATTGTATTGTTTCTTACCCAAAATGGCATGTTTTGATGTAATTCAGTATCATACATCTTGATATTTTGAAAATATGACCATTACATCAGCAAATGTGTGGACATTATCATATTAGTGTGGAATAACTATGACTTGTAAACTATAACTTTTTATCTGGTACGCAGGATTCACCCCTCTAGTTTATCTTGTATTCAGGATTCACCCACCTAGTTTATCTGGTATTCATGATTGACCCCTCTAGTTTATCTGGTATTCAGGATTGACCCCTCTAGTTTATCTGGTATTCAGGATTCACCCCTCTAGTTTATCTGGTATTCAGGATTCACCCCTCTAGTTTATCTGGTATTCAGGATTCACCCCTCTTGTTTATCTGGTATTCATGATTCAACCCTCTAGTTTATCTGGTATTCATGATTGACCCCTCTTGTTTATCTGGTATTCAGGATTCACCCCTCTAGTTTATCTGGTATTCATTATTGACCCCTCTAGTTTATCTGGTATTCAGGATTCACCCCTCTTGTTTATATGGTATTCAGGATTCACCCCTCTAGTTTATATGGTATTCAGGATTCACCCCTCTAGTTTATCTGGTATTCAGGATTCACCCCTCTAGTTTATATGGTATTCAGGATTCACCCCTCTAGTTTATATGGTATTCAGGATTCACCCCTCTAGTTTATCTGGTATTCAGGATTCACCCCTCTAGTTTATCTGGTATTCAGGATTCACCCCTCTTGTTTATCTGGTATTCATGATTGACCCCTCTTGTTTATCTGGTATTCAGGATTCACCACTCTAGTTTATCTGGTATTCATGATTCACCCCTCTAGTTTATCTGGTATTCATGATTGACCCCTCTTGTTTATCTGGTATTCAGGATTCACCCCTCTAGTTTATCTGGTATTCATGATTGACCCCTCTAGTTTATATGGTATTCAGGATTCACCCCTCTAGTTTATATGGTATTCAGGATTCACCCCTCTAGTTTATCTGGTATTCAGGATTCACCCCTCTAGTTTATATGGTATTCATGATTCACCCCTCTTGTTTATCTGGTATTCAGGATTCACCCCTCTAGTTTATATGGTATTCAGGATTCACCCATCTAGTTTATCTGGTATTCAGGATTGACTCCTCTAGTTTATCTGGTATTCAGGATTCACCCCTCTAGTTTATATGGTATTCAGGATTCACCCCTCTAGTTTATATGGTATTCAGGATTCACCCCTCTAGTTTATATGGTATCAGGATTCACCCCTCTAGTTTATATGGTATTCAGGATTCACCCATCTAGTTTATCTGGTATTCAGGATTGACCCCTCTAGTTTATCTGGTATTCAGGATTCACCCCTCTAGTTTATATGGTATTCAGGATTCACCCCTCTAGTTTATCTGGTATTTAGGATTCACCCCTCTAGTTTATCTGGTATTCAGGATTCACCCCTCTGGTTTATTTTGTATTCATGATTCACCTCTCTGGTCTATCTTGTATTCCGGATTCACCCCTCTAGTTTATCTGGTATTCACGATTCACCTATCTGGTATATCTTGTATTCAGGATTCACCCCTCTAATTTATCTGGTATTCAGGATTAACCCCTCTATTTTATCTGGTAATCAGGATTCACCCCTCTAGTTTATATGGTATTCAGGATTCACCCCTCTAGTTTATCTGGTATTCAGGATTCACCCCTCTTGTATATCTGGTATTCAGGATTCACCCCTCTGGTTTATATTGTATTTATGATCAACCCCTCTGGTCTATCTTGTATTCATGATCCACCTCTCTGGTCTATCTTTTTACGGATTCACCCCTCTAGATTATCTTGTATTCAGGATTCACTCTCTAGTTTTTCTTGTGTTCAGGATTCACCCCTCTAGTTTATCTTGTGTTCAGGATTCACCCCTCTAGTTTATCTGGTATTCAGGATTCACCCCTCTAGTTTATCTGGTATTCTAGATTCACCCCTCTAGTTTATCTGGTATTCAGGATTCATCCCTCTAGTTTATCTGGTTTAGTTTATCTGGTATTCAGGATTCACCCCTCTAGGTTATCTGGTATTCAGGAGTCAAGAGAAATAGTTTTCAATTCTCTAAATTTATTCCAGGGTGTCCATTGGAAACAGATTTTGACAGGTGCATCGTATCATGTGGAAAAGTAATTTTATTCAGAGTGTCGGAAGAGGTTACAGAAGAAGTGCGGAAAAACTCACAATGTCTTTTGAATAAACCCAGCCTGGATGACTGTTTACAGACATAACATCATAAATCGACATATATAAATTACAAAATTTTAATTACTATAATAAAAGTATTAAGTAGTGTTCAGACGAGATTGTAAGTATTTGTAATCAGTGGAGTGTATAAGCTGTGGGGGGGGGGGGGGTGTTCGTGCATGGTGGTGCTGTTTACATAGCTATTCATCTTTATTTGGGGGTGGCCTATTGACTAAGCATCCCTGTTATTGTTCTATGATATATGTGACCCGCCATATCGAATCCAGTCGTAAGTCGGGAATTTTTACCCTGTGCCAATGCATTCTCTTATATATGCGAGTCGACCATAGGTCGCCTCGCATATATAAGAGAATGCATTGGCCTAACAATTTGTTATCATTTTTTTTAAATAAATGTTTCTTACAATTTTTAGGACATAAAATAAAAAACATCCATTACCCTGCAGCATATAGAAGAGTGTCGTTTGCTCATGTCTGTATGGGTGAAATTATAAAATTGTTAAAGAATACAACAAACAATTATTAAAATTGTAAACAATTGTTAGGCCAATGCATTCTCTTATATATGCGAGGCGACCTATGGTCGACTCGCATATATAAGAGAATGCATTGGCACAGGGTAAACAAATCCCGACTTACGACTGGATTTGATATGGCGGGTCACATATTATATAATTTTGTTCTAATACCAACCATAAATATGGCGTAATGTGCATGTCATTATCATGTCAGTAATCTGTGTTTGTAAACAAACGTCCTGTTATATAAATAAACAATAGGTAAAGAATATGGTATAAGAAAAACACTCAACACCGGGGAGACCTGACTAAGTAATCTTTGTTTAGAAATGCCACCAATTGTTTACAACATACCGGTATAGCGCTCGCTTATCCTCGCCACTCAAGATTTCGGAGTTGAATGGGTCACCGTAAATCACTCTTCTAAAAAAATCGCCACGATGTTGAGTGTTTTGCTTATCGCTCACTATTTACGTGCTGCATATAAACAAACAAACTCTGTCCAGAATATCGAGAATCGATCTGCGAAAGGACACTTTTCAAAAGTTTCTCAATAAAAATTTAAAGGTACTAAATCTGATTCGATGGTCCCCATATCAATCAAACAACAACAACAACATTTTTATGAAATGCTGCTTCAGTTATCAGAATCGATTAATTGCCCCGAAATAATGATAACCACAGTCAACTATATATAGCAGAAAATTTCACAAAACGTCTTATTTATCAACATTTTGTTCAAGGCAATTTGGCCGGATTTTCAAATATCTAACAACCAAAGCCACTTGATTTTAGAGTTATCAATCTTCATCCGCAATTTGGTCCGAGTCCGAACAATTGCCAGGCCGCCAAAAATTACATATCTCTGGGAAATAACAAATTTCACAAATCAGTATCTGATTACTCAGAGCTTCGATGGGTGTGTTCGAATCAAATACTTTTTACCCCCGAAACCAAAGAAATAGCAATTTGGCAGCTTTATTTCGGATTATGCATCTTTAAGTTAACTCAGAGAGACGTCCTTCCATCTCTTAGGGGAGGCGGATATGCTATACTAGGGAGCGTTTAGTTTATGCGGTGTGGGTTTCAATACACATCAAATAACCATGTCATCTGAACACTACTTATTTATGGGATAACAATAACCAACAATACATCTATAATGTTTAAATAAATAATAAATACAGTAACCAACAATACATCTATAATGTTTAAATAAATAATAAATACAATAAACATACAAATAAGTTAAAGGGACTAAAGGCATTTGAAGTGGGTTCATGCGAAATATCATAAAAGTCTGTACAATAATTACTGGTATCATCAAGTACATGTACATCCATATGTCAGGGTGTTACCCCCTGAATCATGCACACAAGTTAACAGATGGGGGTCAATACTGAATGTCAGTTGAGAAAATGTGTGATGAAGGCAATAGAGTTCACACACTACCATCTAGTTTCATCACTATTCTTAATAGTAATCTGTCAAACTATACCACATTAACCCTCTCATGACGAGAACTGCGCTGGTGCAGCTTTAATAGTAATCTGTCAAACTACCAGATTAACCCTCTCATGACGAGAACTGAGCTGGTGCAGCTTTAATCATAATGTGTGATGAAGGCAATAGAGTTCACACACTACCATCTAGTTTCATCACTATTCTTAATAGTAATCTGCCAAACTATACCACATTAACCCTCTCATGACGGGAGCTGCGCTGGTGCAGCATTAAAGATCATGTGCCATTGCATTTGTTTATATATGCGAATCTCGCATAGGGAGCCTGGCATATATATGAGAATGCACTGGCTTACAAGAACAAGGTAAATATTGTTAGGCCAATACATTATCTTATACATGCGAGGTTTATTATGTGAGACTAGCATATATAAGAGAATGCATTGGCACAGGGTTTTTGTAAATAATCAGTAAACTCCAGTCATCAAATGGTTGAGAGAAATACATTGACTTTATTCTTATTTTCATTATTAATAACTCTCCTATGATGAGATTTCACATGTAAAAACAATTATGTAAACATTACTGTTACAGTGGCATTACTGATACAAGTCCAGTTAGGCCAATAAGATACCAAAGTTTAATCAAAACGTGACGGTAAATATTGGAAAAGTTAAAATGACACAACCTGAAAATCATAATCAAACTGAAATATTTGAACTTACTACACAATTAGCGCTCTTTGTTGACACATCACTGTAACAGTTTTGTTTACATAACAATGTTTTGAACACGCGAAATTTCGTTGTTGGATAAATAGAGGATCTACAACGAGTCCGCAGTTCATGGCGGAATTTTAAAAAACGAGTCCAGTAAATTAGGTCTGGACCGAGCCTTTGGCGAGGTCCAGACCTAATTTACTGAACGAGTTTTGTAAATTCCGCTATAAACTGGGGACGAGTTATAGATTCTATTTATTACATGATCCAAAACATAATTAAATCAACAAATGGGACGCGAAACTAACACCGGCTTCTATAAGGCATGATATGACGTTTCGCGTAACTATGCGTTATTTGCCCGCGTAAAAAAATAGTCCCAGATAAATCAAGACTCTTTGGCGTAATATTTAGTTGCGTATATTTAATGACATAACTTTCAAACTCTTCATTCATCATAGTTTGTTGGAATCATATTGGAAGCCATAGTATTTTGAGACGTAGCGTACGGAATGTAAACAGACGACAAACCGGAAGTCAAAGGCCAGATGGCACTATTTACGTTTAATATCACAATTTATAGAATGGGTTTATTGAATGGAATAAGGGTAGGATCATGTAATAAATATCAATAATGAATATAAGAACACAGTTTATCTCGTTCTCCATGATCTTATTTGTGGCAATGTTTTGAGACTTTTATATTTTTTGTATATTAACCCACTGTGAGCCTCACACAGATGGAAGCATGTACTACGGAGAGTCGTCTGCTCCAGGCTATGTGGGGCTCTCTATGGGTTACATTTACCCACTGCGAGTGCCTTGGTCCCTTTAAGAGATGGCCTATCTCTTCCACGAATTTACAATAATGATCCAGAGTTTCAACCCTTTCTATAATAAATGGATACTCCCACTCAGTTATAACAGTATACATTGAAATGATCTATTATTCTTTTGGAGGGATGTTGATACGCAGACAATAGACAAGGGAAAATATAAACAAATGCAGAAGGATGCATATTCATTGGAACGAAATGTTCAGATAACATGTTCAATAAACTTATTATCTGAATATTTCCTAAGGTAACTACTCGTCAATGAGTATTTAGTATAGAAAAGGGTTAACCTTATTATCTCAACATTTCCTAAGGTAACTACTCATCAATGAGTATTTCGTATAGAAAGGTTTAACCATATCTTTACTAAATACTCAATGACGGGTAGTAAATGTTCAGATAAAATCAACAAATAATTTCCCATCAATGAATAGGGATCCTTAATTCTGCGCTTGAATTTATATAAAACTTTTTGGGAATGATAGACCATCTTTAAAAGTACACATTAATTGCGCCCAATGAACTGAAGGTTCGCCCAATGAACTGAAGGTGTCATTATCATAACTATGTGAACGAGTATACATGATTGGATCTCCCGCCCAATAAACTGAAGGTGTCATTATCACAACTGTGTGAACGAGCATACATGGTTGGATCTCCCGTCCAAATTGACTTCTGAGTTTGGGGAGTCGGAGTTAGAACTTATATGTTGATGGACACCGATTTATTTTAGCATGGTCGGTTTTTAAAGTTTTTTTTATTATGGAATACTAATACAAAATTCTCATCAAAATGTCCTTGAAATTTCTGTTGTCTATTTAACGCCCTGTTATCCGAGAAGAGATATTATACATCATTTGACATTTAGAAAGAAGATAACTTTCATGAAACATTTTAACAACCAATAAGATTATTACTGTATATAAATGTTTAACTGGAAGAAAAATAGATTCATTTGAGTGAGGATAGATTCAATTCTTCTGATGTTGGAAATACCACCTGGATTGCCGGGTTTACGGGGTGATGTATGGTATCCGTCACCACATTTGGGAAGCCTTCCATTCCACTTTGCTGTGATAGTCACCCTTTCAGCAACACTTGCTCATATTTACACATATCAACTCGGTTTTTTTTACACGAGTTTCGTTTGTTGTTCCTGAAAGGGCACTCCCATATTTATCCAACATATTGTGTGTGTTTGTAATACAATAAGACCCAACCACAAAGAATCAGTCTTTTGAAATTTAAAGTTTACGTAAATATAAGATCAGAGGTGGTTAATCAGTCCAAGTCTTTAGGATATACAGTCTTCATTTCCATGCACGATGTTGCAAATTTCATTCATCTGAAAAAGAAAATGCACATTTTAGCGCCGTGGCGGCTTGAATTTAAGGCACAAATTATACATATATAGTGCAGCAGCCAAATCCAATTATACTTATATAGTGGATCGGCCAAATCCAAAATGGGCATTAGTTTTCAAGATACCCCTAACCTCTGTAGAACAATTTGTAACCGACATTTTCTTGTCATTTACGAAAATTATCCTTGGCCTTGCCGGAATTGGTGCTGGCTCTGTATTGTAAGACTATTTGTGAACGTATCCTATACCGAAATATGAGCCTATAGGTCCGGCAGTTGACCAGCAATACACAATTGGTTAATATGACACTCAAATCACAATGAGTAGAAAGACATATTTGTTATTATGAGGCACATGTTGATACTAGATCTGACTGTTTTTTTAGGACATAAAATAAAAAAAACATCCATTACCCTGCAGGGAGCCCCACACATATATAGAAGCATATAGAAGAGTGTCGTCTGCTCATGTTTGTCTGGGGCTCTGTATGGGTGAAATTATAAAATTGTTAAAGAATACAAGAACAAATTATTAAAATTGTAAAAAATTGTTAGGCCAATGCATTCTCTTATATATGCGAGGCGACCTATGGTAGACTCGCGTATATAAGAGAATGCATTGGCACAGGGTAAAAATGAGTAGAACGACATATTTGTTATTATGAGGCACATGCTGATACTAGATCTGACTGTATTTTTTTCTGGTTTGTTTGAGTTTTCGTGACGTCATGGTTGAGAATTTAACATTCTGCATCAAATAATGACGGTTCAAACTGTTGCTCCATTCTGTACAATAATAGTACACTCAAGGTACAATAATAGTACACTCAATGTACAATAATAGTACACTCAAGGTACAATAATAGTACACTCAAGGTAGCTCAACATGTAATAATAGTACACTCAAGGTAGCTCAACATGTTATATATTCTGTACAATAATAGTACACTCAAGGTAGCTCAACATGTTATATATTTTTTTAAATATTGGAGTTTCCCCTTTATGACAGTGGTCAACATATTATCATAACCTTATGAAATAAACGGAAAAACTTAACCCTGCCCAATGACATACAATTCGAAAATTAAACCATCGCTGGGGATTGGAACCGAGAATGATGTAATAAAGCGCTATATTTCATTTTATTTACTGTACTGAAAGAATATTGAAATACATAATGGCGTCCAATATGGCCACAAACGTCCACACAAAGACAGATTAATTGTCAAACTACAGTTTCTGTTTGATATTAAATATCATTCAATGTAGTAATCACAATGATATATACAATATACCACTGGAGACGTTCCATTTCTGTTTCTTCTAATTTTGTTCACTAAGTGTTAAAATTAAGATTGGGCTCCACCTTGGACCTTGATACCCTTTTATTAGTGAGTGTGGGTGGAATTTTGCATTGTCGCTTCTTGTGTGTGTTCTACAATAAATATAAACAAATACTATGCATTTTATTCTCGAATTCTTGGTTCCAATGCGATGGCTTTATTTAGAATTTTATAAAACTTAAATATAAGATATACCGATAAACACGCTATTATAACAATAACATGATTTTTGAGGGCGTTATGGTTTATTAACGGCCCGGCTGGAATGATTAACAGCCCAAGGGCCTATTAGCGGCCCGAGACGAAGTCGAGGGACGCTAATAGGCCCGAGGGCTGTTAATCATTCCAGAGGGCCGTTAATAAACCATAATGCCCTCAAAAATCATGTTATCACTATTATTAGCACAGTTTTGGACATTTGACCCATTTGAGGATTTAGTGGAATAATGAAGTAGATTAAGAGAGAAATATTTTCAAGAACATTTAAATTTGATACCATTTGACTTGTCAGCTGACACGGACTGACCAGCTGACGGAGTCTCGAAAATAGGACAGGGGAAAACCCATTATTTGAGACGAGTAACAACCAATGAGAGGTTGACAGCTAAAATTATCAATGCATACTTACGCTTGATACAATAATTCAATCATATAGCGTGAATTCCAATCATAAAACCACTATATAGTGTCGAGGAAATCGGATACATCTTCCCATTATTTTCTTGAAATAAGCACGCCATATCGGAAGTTGAAGGGACGTAACTCTCGCGATAATAAACGTGATCTATAGTTTCCGGGCGGCGGGCCGATATTGAACTAGGCTTCTCATTATCGGCCCGCGGCCCGCTGTTTTGGTAAGAATACGCTATTTGGAACGCCCCGAAAAACATTATCAATGGCCTAGGGAACGCCCTATAAAGTGGTAATAATAAACCATAATGCCCGATGAAATCATGTTATTACTATTATTACCACAGTTTTGGACATTTGACCCATTTGAGGATTTAGTGGAATAATGAAGTAGATTAAGAGAGAAATATTTTCAAGAACATTTAAATTTGATACCATTTGACTTGTCAGCTGACACGGACTGACGGAGTCTCGAAAATAGGACAGGGGAAAACCCAGTGCTCATTGGAGACGAGTAACAACCAATGAGAGGTTGACAGCTAAAATTATCAATGCATACTTACGCTTGATACAATAATTCAATCATATAGCGTGAATTCCAATCATAAAACCATTATAGTGTCGAGGAAATCGGATACATCTTCCCATTATTTTCTTGAAATAACCACGCCAGATCGGAAGTTGAAGGGACGTAACTCTCGCGATAATAAACGAGATCTATAGTTTCCGGGCGGCGGGCCGATATTGAACTAGGCTTCTCATTATCGGCCCGCGGCCCGCTGTTTTGGTAACAATACGCTATTTGGAACGCCCCGAAAAACATTATCAATGGCCTAGAGAACGCCCTATAAAGTGGTAATAATTGCTATTAGTACATACTATTATTGAGCTGTACTGCGGTATAATGTTGCATCATCTCCATATTTATAATAGGCGCGCGCCGTTTGCTACGACTTTAAAAACCGAAGTAAACAATACTTATTTGGCATGTGACGTAATTATCCATATGTTTGAAGAAAATATGAACTAGATTAATACATTTTGGATATCTATGAAAATACAATACTATTATGTATATATCTTCTGTCTCGCCATGCCCAATTATGAAGTAACGTACATTAGTTTGAATTTGCACGAAGCTATTGATTGGGAGAAGCAAAGCATTTTTCGATGCGCAAGTAATTTCATTGGCGCGATTCCTCCCGTTTGAAATAATGTATTAGACTGGAGTCGCTAAACCTAGATGTTAATTGTAATGAAACCTTGTTCTAGTTTAAATGAGACTGAAACAAACACAGCCACAAAAAAAAAAATGAAAAAAAAAATGACTCTCGTCACTGATTTAAAAAAGAAGAAGCTTGTGGCCTAGTTAGTCAGAAGAGTCTTCGTAGAGTTGTCTTTTATTGTAAAAATGCCACTTACTTCGATCACTGCAAGTGGTAATAATCCTTGGATGGGAGTGGGTCCTTAGACAATTCAGTGTCCGCTAAAAAACACGAAATTGAGCAAAATAAAACAGTCGTTCAGGACTCAACAGGAGATTCTGTCAGTAGGAAATATATTTTTCCCGCCAATTGAGAGAGAAAATGTAGTTATTTTTAGAACGTTACAACATATTTGATTGAAACTTTATGTTTTTAAAAACATTCAACATGAAATATAAGTTTTTGTGAATAATAATGCAAATGTGTCTTCAAACGAGTTTCATCGAAATTGTTGTAAATGTTGACAGAAATAGATATGCAATGTTTAACACTTTCTAAACGAAATGGATTCTCCCACTCAATTATAAAAATATACATTGGAATGGTATATTATTCATGTCCTCGTCGCCGTCGCTGCCACCGCCGTCATCATTGTCGTCATCGTCATCGTCATCGTCATCATCATCATCATCATCATCATCACCATCATCACCTATCACGTCAAACAAACTGCACTCTCTGCTTAAATGGACTCTATGCGGAATAATTAAATTTTATGAAAGTCTGTAAATAACTATCATCTACAAATTCATGAAAATATTAATTGTGTTCTTATTTTAATTATAAACAACTCTCAAATAATGAAATTTCGAATGTCAAAACCATTTTTATGTTAACATTACTGTTATGGTGAAATTATCGATAAAATCCAATTCGTGCAATAAGATATAGAAATGTAATCAAAACTTGACAATAAACATTGGAAAAGGTCAACAAAGCATTGCAAAATATTCTAAAAATCATATTCATACTAAAATATTGTCAACAAACATCGCTAATTTTGTTCTTTATATTATCCAACTACCGGTTAGGGTACGTTCATAAACTGGCAAGTTTGCACGGTATGGTTTGCAGGCATTTTGTCGTAGAAAACGATATGGTGTCAGAATATGAACGGAAACAAACATATAAGATGCAACTATACCACAGCTAACAACGTGCGAAGTAAAATCTCTGTCGTTCCACCTGTAACTATGCTAGTGGAATTTGCCTGTAAATAGCATGCAATTATTTTGCAAGAATAAACCATACAGGTATTTGAAGGCAAATTACACTAACACTGTTACAAGTGGAACTACATAAATTTTACTTCTCATGTCGTTAGCTTTGGTAAAGATGCATGTTATGAGCATGTTTCCGTTCATATTCTGGCACCATGTAGTTTTCTATGACGAAATGCCCGCAAAAACATACCGTGCAAACTTACCACCCACGACGGAAAACTTTCCGCTTACGATTGAATCGTGGTCGCCTGAACGTTCACTATGAGGCTACGTTCATACTTAGGCTACGTTCACACGCTGGCAAGTTTGCACGGTATGTTTTTGCGGGCATTTCGTCATAGAAAACCACATGGTGCCAGCATACGAACGGAACCGTCCACATTACATGCATCTCTAACAAAGCGAAATACTTCAGAAGTAGCATTTATCTAATTCCACTTGTAACAGTGCTATTGGAATTTGCCTTCAAATACCTGTACGATTGATTCTTGTGAGATAATTGCATGCAATTTACAGGCAAATTCCGGTAGCATGGCTACAGGTGGAACTACAGAGATTTTACTTCGCACGTAGTTAGCTGTGGTACAAATGCACTTTATGTGCTTGTTTCCGTTCATATTATGGCACCATATCGGTTTCTACGACAAAATGCCTGCAAACCATACCATGCAAACTTGCCAGTGTATGAACGTACCCTAACTCAGGTGTGAATTGTATTGATTTCGTGGTCCTTGGTATTCATATGGCATGATAATAGTCCGGGTCTAGTTATGAACATACCTTCATTCCAGAATCCAAAACGAGTGGCATGAATTTGTGGAGGTGGGTCAGGGTGGCGTTTAGCAGCTATTGGTCTGAAAATAATGACGAATATTACATATATTACTCCTATTTAAATTCGCGCAGTATTACTTTTCGCTAAGTGTTATATTCGCGCATTTTAAATTCACAACACCCTTAAGCGCAAATTCAAAACTGGCAAAATTATACCGTACAAATCATTTATCCGACAGTATTCAGTTACCATTCTTAAAGGCACAGATGACCTTGGTTGTAGGTTGTAAGTCAGAAATAAAGATTACCAAATTATTAAAATATATGTGCATACATCAGCATACATTGATTATTTACCGGCAGATTAATTAAACAAAGTTTAATTACTCTGCCGGTCAAAACCAATGACCCAAATCGATCTTCAAGTCATTCCTTATAATCATACACCAGTACATCTTAAGAGAACATTAATATCAAGAACAACTTTTCAAAACTACCAAACAAGTGTAAGTAACATATTGTTCAAATTCCAACACAGTGTCCCAATATCAACTCGCATGCAGCGAGCACATGCACAAGCTCGGCTTGAAGTTCATGACGTAGGTGGTTCATCGCTTTTAAGCAGCGGAGACTGCAGTTATTGCTTGATAAACATTGAAACGTTCGTGTAAACCGTATGGTGATTTGTAACGGAGGGTTGTGAACCGGTTTATAAATATACGAGGGTCGTGAACCTGTTTATTATAATACATACGGAGGTGTCGGTGACGGAGGATCGTGAACCTGTTTATTATGATACGTACGTAGGTGTCGGTGACGGAAGATCGTGAACCTGTTTATTATATACGTACGGAGGTGTCGGTGACGGAGGATCGTGAACCTGTTTATTATAATACGTACGGAGGTGTCGGCGACGGAGGGTCGTGAACCTGTTTATTATATACATACGGAGGGGTCGGTGACGGAGGGTCGTGAACCTGTTTATTTATAATACGTACGGAGGTGTCGGCGACGGAGGGTCGTGAACCTGTTTATTATATACATACGGAGGGGTCGGCGACGGAGGGTCGTGAACCTGTTTATTATAATACGTACGGAGATGCCGGTGACGGAGGGTCGTGAACCTGTTTATTATAATACGTACGGAGGTGTCGGTGACGGAGGTTCATGAACCTGTTTATTATAATACGTACGGAGGTGTCGGCGACGGAGGGTCGTGAAGCTGTTTATTATAATACGTACGGAGGTGTCGGTGACGGGAGGTTCGTGAACCTGTTTATTTTATACGTACGGAGGTGTCGGTGACCGCGGCTCGGGGTCTGATTCGGAATCATAGCTGTCGATGGACGGTGTCCGTGGCCTTTCTGGTCGCTTCTTAATTCGATCTGGTTTTCGTGGGTGCAAACATCTTCTGATGGCACTACAATTAGAACAAACCATGAATAAAATGACACTACAATTACAAAAATATGAACAATATGGCACTACAATTAGAAAAATATAAATAATGTTAAAAAACAAAACAGTCTGATGGCACTACAATTACAAACACATGCATTCTGATGGCACTACAATTACAAAAACATGAATTTTTATGGCACTACAATTACAAAAACATGAATTCTGATGGCGCTACAATAACAAAAACATGAATTCTGTGGAAAAAAAAGGGTGGAATATTTATGTGATTACAATTATAAAAAAAAACATGTAATGTGAAAAAGTCTGGAACATTTAACTCACTATCACCACTTCTCCCTCCCAGCTCTTCCTTTGTTTTTGTCAACAAGACATAAACCAAACACATTTTATAATGTCTATCTACTGCCGACCCCTGAAGTTAACGTTGAACATACACAATGAAACATTTTAAAGGGATAAAGACAGTGAGTCAGGCATTCAAGCCTTGAAAGAGTGTGTCTGTTTTTTGCAGAATGAGTTCCTCACTTTTAGACCATAAATCCGAGGAATTATAGATGCATTTACTAACTGTTTGACCAATTTTCAAAGGAATTTTAGATGAATTGAATCACCCTTTTCACCAAATTTACTCACTTTTTGACCATATCTCCAGGTAATTTTAGATGAATTTACTCACTTTTTGACCATATCTCCGAGGAATTTTAGATGAATTGATTTAGTTTTTTACCATATCTCCAAGGAATTTTAGATGAATTGTCTCACTTTTGACCATATTTATTCAGTTTTAGACCATACCTCCATGTGATTTTAGATGAATCTACTCACTTTTTTACCATATGTCCAAGGAATTTTATATATATTTACTCTCTTTTTTACCATATCTCCAAGCAATTTTCGATGAATTGTCTCACTTTTGACTATATTTACTCAGTTTTTGACATACCTCCATGTTATTTTAGATTAATCTACTCACCTTTTGACCATATCTCCAACGAATTTTAGATTAATTGACTCAGTTTGTGACCATATTTCCAAGGAATTTTAGATGAATTGACTCAGTTTTTTACCATATCTCCATGTAATTTTAGATGAATTGACTCAGTTTTTGACCATGTCTCCAGATGAATTACTCACTTTTTGACCATATCTCCCAGGCAGATTCCCCACATGATCCACAACGCAAGGAAAATCAGGAAGGCGATGGCCGCAAGCAGGAGCGTCAACAGTGCCACACCTCCCCCCGTGCAGAGGAAACATGGCCATGGTTTCTGTGTCACTGGAGGCGCCGGCGTCGGGACGACAATGTACTCAACCATTACGCTAATAGAAGAAGATAAACAAATTCAACACTGCCCCACATATGCATATTCGTTGTTGCTTCGAATAAAGCCTTCAAATTGCGTGTCTGCCATTTGCTGAATGAGGTTCCCAGAGGGGTAATTTAGTGACGCTATCTCACACGGCTGTCTGGCATCACAAAATTCACCCTCTGAGAACCTCATTCTGCTTAGGCCTCAACTGCTATTGAAGACCTAGAATCCCCAGTTGAAGTTTTGTCTTCTGCAAATTAGGGGATATAGAAATAGAATAGAAGGGGAAAACTAACTAAAACAACGTTAATTGGAGTAACATGATCATTTTGCGGATTGCCACCTGAAGACAAAGCTAATCTAAAACTATATATACGGTGTACGAGGCCAATCTAAAACTATATATACGGTGTACGAGGCTAATCTAAAACTATATATACGGTGTACGAGGCTAATCTAAAACTATATATACGGTGTACGAGGCCAATCTAAAACTATATATATATACGGTGTACGAGGCTAATCTAAAACTATATATACGGTGTACGAGGCCAATCTGAAACTATATATACGGTGTACGAGGCCAATCTGAAACTATATATATACGGTGTACTGGGATACTGATGCAACATCGCTACATCTTAGACTTATTGGTGAAATTTATTGATCTTACAAATGTCCGATCATAGCTGCTATCCAATGAAATGAATAGTTTGTCCGTTTAGTTGGCAAGCGGACAGTCCTAATTTTTTAATGCCAGTGCAAGTTATTTATAACTTCCGTTTCCGTTTTCTCCAAAATGTCTTTCCTAACGACGTATTTATAGAAATAAATGCACGAATCAAGAAGGGATGCCGTTGGATGAGACTAATAACTTAGTTATTATGCTCCCTGACATCGTCAAATGGTTGCCGATTTCCGAAATGCATGGTAAATAAAAAATCTGACAAAATCAGAAATTGTGTGAAAATTTACACCAATGTTCGATATAATATAATAAATAATGCATGTTTTGTCGTTGGCTATGCCAAAATAGTGGTCTTCGAGCGGCCGGCTCGTGCATGACTGTTCCTATACTCGAGGACCACTATTTTGACATATTGTATCTCACGTGACTTTGTTATTGAAATCAAGCTTTCCGATTGGTTGGCTACTCGACTCTATTAGTCGTAGTTGTATACTACGCCTTCAAGTCTCTCCCATCGTGCACTATGCATATGTAGTTTTGACTACTAAAAATAGTAACGAACACTACATCAAACTTTGTTCTGAAACTACTTGTTATTTCGCCGCTGATCCAAATTAAAGCTTCAGTAAGGCGAACATCAATTGTCTGAACTTAGTAAAAGTTGAAAATAGTAGTTTCCTACTGCTAAATCAAAATTACAAAGGTTTTCTCTGGAGTCCCGTTGCGTTTGTTCGATACAATATAATAATTAGAGCATGACTTGTCGTGAAATACGCCGATATAGTGCATAGTGCGGTTGTGTAGTTCACTCCGCTTCGCGTCGTGAACTACACAACCTCACTATGCACTATATCGGCGTATTTCACTCCAAGCCATGCTCTATTTATTAAATAGTCAACTCCAAGCCATGCATTAGCTTTATAATATTTGCAAGGTCTCTATGAATCCCGTCCCGAAATAAATCTGAGGGTTGAGAAGTTATCCAGAACACCCTTCTAGGCCATTCCATTATATTTACACACTAAGTGTTGTCATCACTAAATCCAGCATTCTGATTGGTCGGCGCCCACGTGGCTAGTTGCAGTTATTTCTCGGTGAATGCGTAACGCCTCATAACACCAAGCTAATAACACCATCGATACGTCATTAGGTTTGGAAAGACGAACGCGTAATGCTTTGGGCGCATTTTGACTCGCGCAGGATTGACTTAATACATCATCGGGTTTCAACATGAAGAGAAATTGTTCCTATTAACTTTTGCCAAGGGTGCTATTGGGTATTTTGGGCTGATCTTGTCACGATACACTTTTCGATTTAAATATATTTACAAAAGCGGCTTTTTCGCTAAATGTATATAAATATAAGGATTAACTGTCATGTGGACTATTTTTATGGAGATGTAACGGTGAGGTAAGTGGACATAACTTGTATGTAAAACCCTTCGGGTTTTACACAAGTTATGTCCACTTACCTCACCGTTACATCTCCATAAAAACAGTCCACATGACAGTTAATCCTTATATATATATATTTTTTTATAAATAATAAAATAATAAGAGAATATATTTAGTAAAGAAATGGTTATCCCTTTTTATACTAACTCATTGACGAGTAGTTCCCTACGGAACTGTTCCGTTAATAAGTTCAACAAACGACCATATAGGTCGTTTATTGAAATTATTATCTGAACATTTTCCACCTATGCATGTAAATCATTTTGCTCTTGTATTATTTACATGGCTGTCGTCTGATGTTATTACCTCAGCACCCCTCCAAATGAATAATATACCGTTCCAATGTATATTTTTATGACTTAATATGAGATTCTATTCAGTATAGAAACTGTTAAATATGATCTATCTCTTCAAAGAACAAGTTGTATATAGTTTCTTGGGTATAATTATGAATCGAAGACACCTGTCCGGAAACGCTTCTATCAATTATATTGATTTTAGTTCGAATTTTCTGGTATAATACATACATAGAATCAAATTGGGGCATTGCATGACTTGCGGAGCGTAACAAGCGGGAGAACTATATCTCTATATGAGATCGCGTGAACGCTTCATGACGGTCTCATCTAAAAATAGCAACAAAAAGTGTCCCAAAAATGATAATCGCAATATTTAAGAAATCATCGATATAAATCAATATTAATTGATAGAAGCGTTTCCGAACAGGTGTTTTACGATTCATATTTATTATTTTATACCCCGGGAACTATATAAAACGTATTTATATTAGGAAGAGATGATCTTTAAACAAGCTGACAAGCTATCTTTTCCCATCAACATTGTCAGCAGCAACAACAACCCACAGTTATATGAAACTCTTTTGAACGTGATGCGTTATTATTATTTCCATAAAAATAGAATATAAAAACCCCACTAATGTCTCACTTATATGTATTTAACAGATAATTTATTAAGAACAAGTTAATGAAAGAAGTGAAACGAAATATATTGGTCGACTCAAAATATTATTCTTTTTCTCTGAGCCAATACAGAAAACGAAGGGAAGAGATACACCATCACTAACTACACCCAGTCAATATAGTTCTTCCTTATGTTATATACACAGTTACACAATGCCATTACATGACGTATATTGACCCATCACATCTTATGTTATATACACAGTTACACAATGCCATTACATGACGTATATTGACCCATCACATCTCGCGAAAGCAATAACCGGCTACACGAAATGACAGTCATAAGTTTAACCCTTTACCCAACAGAAGGGCCCTGTGCCAATGCATTCTCTTATATATGCGAGTCGACCATAGGTCGCCTCGCATATATAAGAGAATGCATTGGCTTAACACATATTAAAAATGATAAAATTGTCAAAGAATGTAGAAAAATATTATAAAAATAATTTTTTTTTTTTTTTTAGGCCAATGCATTTTC
This sequence comes from Siphonodentalium dalli, assembly GCA_032622095.1. Taxonomy (NCBI): domain Eukaryota; kingdom Metazoa; phylum Mollusca; class Scaphopoda; order Gadilida; family Siphonodentaliidae; genus Siphonodentalium; species Siphonodentalium dalli. The sequence goes on from CP136069.1 coordinate 210,289,570, forward strand.
TTATATATGCGAGGCGACCTATGGTCGACTCGCATATATAAGAGAATGCATTGGCACAGGGCATAACTGTAACTATCACAATATGGTCAAGGAGCCGGTTCCAATGATATCCATATTTGTATGGTTCTATTGAGACAGACCGAAGATATTTTAGGCTGTTGAAGCTTTATTTGGCCGTTTTTGGCCGGTTTGTTGGGTAAAGGGTTAAAATGGTATATCTTATGACATATAAAGCAGACTCTCTCGCTAGGCGGGATGGATGAAAAACCGATTCCCGGAAACGACTCATATACATACACGCTTAGTGTCGAATCCAGTCCATGACGTTATATACTAATTCTCATGTAATGTATATTGTTGTATTATTCATGGAATAAATACTGTTTAAAGGCTTAATTTTTCGAGTCACCGATTTTTTTTTATTGTTCCTTGATATACGATTTTAATAACAATCTATGCCATAAATTATGATTAAAATACTATAATTCATCACCATTTGGAACGTCTGTGTCTCAGAAGGTGCATATAGAGTAATTGAAAATAGCTGAAATCATAAAATAATTTCCCACGTTATGGGTCCCAAAATACAACAGAATAAAAAAAAACTATAGTTTATTTTCAATGGAAGGGGGTAATAACTCTATATCTAAATATATAGTTTTTCCCCTTCTTTTGAAAATAATAGACTTTCTGTAGAAACTTCATCATGAAACAGACATCGATATCTCAACAAAAACAACATGTTCACAGTTTAATACAACGAATAAGTTGAAAATACAATGTTTTGGAGCTTCCTCTTTCAAATGGAATATGACATGCCATGTACTTTATATAATGTGGGGGTTCGAAAATTATGTGGGTCTTTAAACTAAGCAAGCTGACCTTGAACATCCCCTTAGGCGACCAGGAATGACGCCAAAATCCGTCGCACAAAGCAAGATGGAGAAATTCTGCGATTCAGACAAATAAAGATTATCCTTCATCCTGAGAGTTCCAGACGCGTCAATCGTGAAATACTCCGCCCCTCTCCCGACTCCGCCCACAGCAGTCACAAACTGCCCATTCTGCCCCGAATCGACGTCCGTCGTTGTCGCCTGCAGCAGTGACGTGTCTGCCCCCATCGAGTCGTTGATGGTAATGGAGTAAGTTGACTTGTCCCATTTCGGCGTATTGTCGTTTATGTCCATCACTGTCACGTCTATTATCGTGGTATCGGTCGAACCCAGTTTATCTTCAATAGTAACCTGTTTTGAACAAGGAGGAACATTAGAGCCATGAGTGACTTCGAGATAGACTGCAGTTAGCTGTATCCGGAGATGGGACCCCGATATGTGAAGTCACGTTTCCACCAAATCCTGGAAGTCGTACTACTGGTAATTTCATAAATGGTGAACAATGAATTAAAACGTCGGTAATGATTGAATGAATGAAAAAAGTGAATGTGACTGGTTTTTTTTTTACGAAAACAGTTATCTAATTTCAAGAAACTATTTGGAAAGGTGGAGTTTCTAGTTAATTCGGTGATTAAATTACAGGGATTGCATATTTTCTATTGGAAGCTGAAAGTGGCATTCTTTGCGGCTACAGCCGCGTTTATCGTCGTTCGAGATTCCTGGGTAATAGACATGCGCAAACTTATTTCCGATATCGGCTATATAATAATCAAATCTGCAGCTGATCTTGAAGTCACTCCATATCATGTATCAAACTCCATGCAGCGCCCTCTATGTTATCAAACTCCATGCAGCGCCCTCTACGTTATCAAACTCCATGCAGCGCCCTCTACGTTATAACTGCGATATATCACTACCGGAAGGATGGTACATGTACTTTGCGGACCGATACATCTATTTTTACGTATCGTCGGAACAATATTTAGTCATCTATTATCTTATTTTAACCACCAAACGTTTGCAATAATGGTCATTCTTTCGGTATTGATAAGAATATGAACTGAGCCAGACATAGACAACTGTAATCCTAAAACATAAGAACTAAGAACACGTAATAAAACCTTACACATGTCCTTGTGGCAGTGGTATCTCAGAGGAGCGATGGGAGATAACTCTGCCTTGAGTTTGAGTTTAGTGTGCCTGTCATTTGCAGACTGAGGTCCACAGAGGATAAATTTAATGACGCTATACCTCAAAACGGGCTAGCATCACCAAAATTCAACATCTGGAGACCTCAATCTGCTTAGGCCTCATCTTCTCTGGAAAGTTTCTTTATTATCAAATTTCTATACTTCACATAGATTATATTTCTTTTTTAGTTTAATTTCTCTATATCCCGAAATTGGCAGACGACACATCACATAGTCGATGTTCCCAATGGGTGTACATCACAATATTCACAATTTGGAAACTTCAATCGGAGTCTATTGTTCCCATAGCAGATGAGGCAATACAGAATGAGGTCCACATAGGGTGCATTTTGGTGATGCTAGCCCGCTATGCGCGATAGCGTCACTAAATTCACCCTCTGGGGACCTCATTCTGCATATGACAGGCATGTATATGAATACAAGGTAATAAGAACACTGCGAATTATGTTCATTTTGACTTTATAATGTAGCAAATGAAATTGCCGGAATTGGGAATTTGCGTCTGGTTCAAAAGGGGGCGCAGTTGGACACACGCATCGACCCTCTAGCTACGTCCCTGACTGTTCTTATTATCAATATCATTGGCCGATATACCTTCAGCTGTGCGGGTCGAGTAATATCATTGGCTGACATACCTTCAGCTGTATTGGTCGAGTAATATCATTGGCCGACATACCTTCAGCTGTGTGGGTCGAGTAATATCATTGGCCGACATACCTTCAGCTGTGTGGGTCGAGTAATATCATTGGCTGATATACCTTCAGATGTGTGGCTTCAATAATATCATTGGCTGATATACCTCAGCCGTTTGGTTTGAGCAATATCATTGGCTGACATACCTCAGCTATGTGCCGAGTAATATCACTGGCCGATATACCTTCAGCTGTGTGTGCCGAGTAATATCATTGGCCGATATACCTTCAGCTGTGTGGGTCGAGTAATACCATTGGCCGATATACATTCAGCTGAGTGGGTCGAGTAATATCATTATCCGACATACCTTCAGCTGAGTGGGTCGAGTAATATCATTATCCGACATACCTTCAACTGTGTGTGACGATAGATATTATTGCGTGTCAATATATATCACTGGCTGATATGCCTTCAGCTGCGTATGCCGAGCAATATCATTGGCTCACATACATTTATGTTTATCATTGGCTGACTTTCCTTCACGTGTGTGGGTGTGTCGAGCAATATCATTGGCTTACACACCTTCAGCTGTGTATGGCGAGCAACCTCATTGGCCGACATACCTTCAGTTGTGTATGGCGAGCAATCTCACTGGATGAGATCAATATATGTATGACGATCAATTTAATTCGCTGACATACCTTCAGCTCTGTTGCTCGAATAATATCATTGGCTGACATACCTTCAGCTGTGTGGCTCACATAATATCATTGGCTGACATACCTTCAGCTGTGTGGCTCAAATAATATCATTGGCTGACATACATTCAGATGTGTGGCTCGAATAATATCACTGGCTGACATACATTCAGATGTGTGGCTCGAATAATATCACTGGCTGACATACATTCAGATGTGTGGCTCCAATAATATCACTGGCTGACATACATTCAGATGTGTGGCTCAAATAATATCATTGGCTGACATACCTTCGGATGTGTGGCTTCAATAATATCATTGGCTGACATACCTTCAGATGTGTGGCTCAAATATATCATTGGCTGACATACATTCAGCTGTGTGGCTCCGATAATATCATTGGCTGACATACCTTCAGCTGTGTGGCTCAAATATATCATTGGCTGACATACATTCAGCTGTGTGGCTCCGATAATATCATTGGCTGACATACCTTCAGTTGTGTATGACGTGGACAATCGTTGTCCACCCAGTCGTAATCACAGTCCTTAGCCAGTTCCAGTTTACCGTTTGAATTGATCCTGAAATACCTGCAGGGAAAACAGGATGATTAACTGACACTCCTGTATGGAGCCTCACACGAACTCATCAGACGACAGTTATCAGTGCATTGTTCACTATGTATGGGGCTCCATAAGGGAACTACTCATCAATGAAGGGTCAACACGCGGTTAACACGCGGAAATGGCTCCGCCAATGCATGTCTCTGTATATAATGGGAGTGAAAACGGGATGATGAGCTGACAATGAAATTAAAGGCCCATTTATTTTCGTAGAATCTGAAATATTATCATTTTTTATCATTATTTCTTACATTCTTTAACAATTTTGTATTATTTTTAAAATTTGTTCTTACATTTATAACAATAAAAAAAAAAAAAACATTTGTTAGGCCAATGCATTCTCTTATATATGCGAGACATATGGTCGACTCGCATATATAAGAGAATGCATTGGCACAGGGTATTCGCAAAATTTCAAGAAGTTCCAGCCATAAAAGGGTTAAAGGCCCAATTAATGTTCGAGTCACCTGTTATTTGTTTTATAGTGCCTTGATATACGGTTTTAATAACAATATATGACATAAAATATTACTAAAATACTATCATCATCATTTGGAACGTATGGGTCTCAGAAGGTGCATAAAGTAATAGTTGAAATCATAGAAACGTTTCCCCCGTCTCGATCCCACAATGCAACACAAATCAAACTAAGATAGAGTTGAACATAATAATCTTTGCATAAACTTAAACACAAAAACAACGTCGGTGCCCAAAAAACCGGCCAAAACCGGCCAAATAAAGCTTCAACAGCCTAAAATATCTTCGGTCTGTCTCAATAGAACCATACAAATATGGATATCATTGGAACCGGCTCCTTGACCACATTGTGATAGTTACAGTTATGCTCTGTGCCAATGCATTTTCTTATATATGCGAGTCGACCATAGGTCGCCTCGCATATATAAGAGAATGCATTGGCCTAAAAAAAAACTTTTTTTAACACTTTTTACCATTTTTCTTACATTCTTTAACAATTTTATAATTTTTAATGTGTTAAGCCAATGCATTCTCTTATATATGCGAGGCGACCTATGGTCGACTCGCATATATAAGAGAATGCATTGGCACAGGGCCGTTCTGTTGGGTAAAGGGTTAACAAAAACAACAGTTTATTACACCAGGTAAGTTGATGATACAAGGTTTTGGAGCAAGAAAAGGGTTGATTATTGAATGGATATTGAACGGAGTTGTTTAGTTGATGGCGTCAACATTAATATTGATCATACCTGTATAACTTGTTGGATTACATTTTTCGGCACGTTTATGTCAAAATTCTGTAATTATCGTTGATTTGGGTTATAAATATTATTTATTATATGATCATAAGTTTCTTCCACAATTCCTATGTTAAAACGTAACGAAAAAATCGAGATATATAATGATGTTCACCTCATTAATCAAACAAGAGGTTTCATCATGGATCAACGTGACAAGTGGCGTTCCTTAAGGAGGTGTGCTGGTCCCTATCCTGTTTGTCATTTATATCAATGATCTCCCAGAAAATATCAAAGGGACATGTCAAATTTTCGCGGACGATACAAAACTAATCGGAAATCCGCGAATCGACAACATCCAAGAAGATATAGCTTCTGTCTGCAAGTGGTCCCTAGAATGGCAGTTGTATTTTAATTCTGCAAAGATACACTTTGGCCACAATAACCCGAGAAATAAATACCGTAGGTTGGGCACAACTGCAGAACCAACCAGTATAGCTAGTACAACGGAGCGCGACCTCGGTGTAGTTATAGATGAACAATTGAAGTTTAATGAACACGTTAATTGTATTTGCAGCAAAACAAATATGATTCTCGGGGTGATATACAGAACATTCACTAACCTCGACATCGACACATTCAGAACACTGTATATCGCCATGGTAAGGCCAGTACTAGAATATTGCAACACAGCTTGGAGCCCACATTATAAACATCAAAGCATAGAGATCGAACGAATACAACGAAAATGGTGCCTCTTGTGAGAAAGTTGCCTTATCGGCAACGCACGATAAGACTGAATTTAATGTCACCCAAATTCAGAAGATTCAGGGGGGTTCTCATTGAACTGTACAAAATGATGAATGGACACTATAACTTGTACCCTTATCAGTTATTTCAAAAGAGCATGAGTACCAATACCAGAGGGCATGAACAGATATTACAAAAGAAAGTGGTTAAAAAGGACACGAGAAAATTCTACTTTACAAATAGAATTATCCCACATGGGAATTCACTATCAGATTTCATAGTTTCTGCTGGAAGTATAGAACTGTTTAAAACATATATAGACTCACATTTTTATGATATGAGATACGACTTTGGTGATTCTCATGTATGATAATGTCATTATTCTTAAACAATATGTAAATGTTACCGGGACGAGAAGTCTTAGGACTTGTTCCGTGATTATGATGATGATGATGATGATAACAGTTCTGAGTGACGTCAGATACTTCAGGGGTTAACATAACTTATTATCAGACCTGAACATAGATAGGATTTTACCAGCGACGTTCAACGTCACAAAGTCTTGTCCAATCAAAGCGCGTTTCATATTATAAAACAGTTATCGCATTGTTTCTTGGTTGACACGAGGAAGTGTCAGCCCTTGTAAGTCAATATTCACCTCAGCCTACGGCCTTGGTCAATATTGACTTCCTCGGGTTGACAATTACTCGTGTCAACCTCGAAACAATGCGATAACTGTATAATGTTACATTCTGAACATACCCTCCCGCATCCCCGTCGACGATTGAGTAGGTGTGAGTGTCAAGCACGTCTTCATCAGCAAAGGTGAGGTTCACATCAGGGATGCTTCCAGGGTACTGTAAGATAATCACGGTACGTTAGTGTAAGCAGTATCTACATTTTGCGCCCATCAGTATTGTGTGGAAAATTCTTACGGCAAATAAGTTTAAAGTCGTCATTATAGTGCGCTAGGTGTGGGATCGCTTACCCTGACGATTGTGTTACCGGTCACACACCCACTTACCATATAGTGGTTAGACATAAAACAAAAACACAATGACTGTAAAGGAATAGAGTAGGTTTGAGACTCAGCTACGTCTTCGTCGCTAAAGGACATGTTCACAGTTCACGCCACGGAGACTGCAAGGCAACTGTAAGATAGTAAGGGTACGTTAGTGTAAACAGTATCTACACAATGCCTAAGGACATAGAGTGTCAACCACGTCTTCGTCGCTAAAGGACATGTTCGCAGTTCACGCCACGGATACTTCAAGGCAACTGTAAGATAGCAAGGGTACGTTAGTCTAAACAGTATGAATGAATGAATGAATGAATATTTTATTTGTGCAATATATCATGTCAATATACAAATAATCACAAATAACATAAATTATTATTGCACAGGGGGCGACATGGCCAATATAGGCCGTCTTCCTGTTGTCCCCTGAGTTCATAAATGAATATATTGTATTGTATATAGCGGTTATCCGTATTGGTTCACGCACCTCGGTTGGTGCCACCTATTAATTCGCTTGTCTAGTGCAATCGTGTTATCATCGAAGCAAGAATTAAGCCGGAGAAAGGTGGAAAACACACATGTATGAGGGTGTGTCCGAGTATGTATATAGTAATGTATTTATGAGTTTGGTTTACTGGTCGCTCTATAAGCGTTGATCAAATTATGTTTTGTATATCTCATACCCTTTTACTTCGACGGGTTTTTAGTGATTTGTTTTATATGAGATAATAGTCTGACATTCTTCAAATAATGATAAGTGAATAGGTAGGTAAAAGGGTAAATCTTCGACCAGGTTAGGTGAGACTTGTGAGAGTTACTATGTTAACGCGTTGTTACAATCAAAACAATACGCGTCTCCACAGTTAATAACTTCAGCATATTTTGACAACATATTTTTTATTAAACATCTTTTAAATATGAATCTGTTCTTTGAATTTCTAATTTGTGCATTGATTGAATTCCATATATCTGGGAATGAGTGTTTTGGGAGGTATGCCGTAAATTTTATTCTCGGTTTTATTACTCTAATGTTTTTGGCTTGTCTCGTAGTTATTCCACGAGAGTATTCAAAGCAAGTGGAAAATGATCTGGGTAGTACAAGTTTTGTCCAGTCATACATAAATTAAACAGTATCTACACAATGCCTAAGGGAGAGATATCTTTATGTTAGTGTAAACAGTATATACACAATGGCTAAGAAAATAGAGTACATGCGAGTGTCAACCACGTCTTCGTCAGTAAAGGACATGTCAACGTTAAATAGAGTTCATGCACTCGCAAGCCACAACACTAAACAAAATAAAAGGTCAGCCGACCACAGTGTCCCCGACAATGTGGCAATTCGATGCCGCTTTGTTAAAGAAATTTTTTAAAAAGTTGAAATGTTCCAAGTCGAAAAAGGTTAATAACTCCGTAAAAAAATATTTATTCCGTCATCTATATACATGTTGCACATCTTCAATATATGGGTAACAATACACGGAAGTTTCAAATATCTACGATCAAGACTGTAGGAGGAGTTGATTACACCATGAAGGTACCCTCATACAGAAAATTATAAAAAATGTTGTAATTTACTAAGTCGAAAAGGGTTAATAACTCTGTCAAAAAATATTTTTTTCCGTCATCAGTTTACATGTGCATTTTAGGCACCCGACATAGGCGTGGTCACTCGTGCTGTCAGCGGGAAAACAGCCAATTGTTTTACAGTATTCCGTGGATTGACAGCTTATGATTAAATTATTGCGGGATAATTGCATGCTATTTATAAGCACATTTCGGTAGCATCGCTACAAGTGGATCCACAGAGATTCAAATTTACTTCTCACGTAGTTAGCTGTGGTACAGATGCTATATGAATGTTTCCGTTCATATTCTAGCACCATATTGGCTGCGGACACACGTACCACAGTAGCGATGGCATAGTAGGTGTGACAATTTATTATAGTGGAGTTTGGCTGCGGACACACGTACCACAGTAGCGATGGCATAGTAGGTGTGACAATTTATTATAGTGGAGTTTGGCTGCGGACACACGTACCACAGTAGCGTTGGCATAGTAGGTGTGACAATTTATTATAGTGGAGTTTGGCTGCGGACACACGTACCACAGTAGCGATGGCATAGTAGGTGTGACAATTTATTATAGTGGAGTTTGGCTGCGGACACACGTACCACAGTAGCGATGGCATAGTAGGTGTGACAATTTATTATAGTGGAGTTAGGCTGCGGACACACGTACCACAGTAGCGATGGAATAGTAGGTGTGACAATTTATTATAGTGGAGTTTGGCTGCGGACACACGTACCACAGTAGCGATGGCATAGTAGGTGTGACAATTTATTATAGTGGAGTTTGGCTGCGGACACATGTACCAGAGTAGCGATGGCATAGTAGGTGTAACAATTTATTATAGTGGAGTTTTGTGACAATTTGTTGTCATAATTAATATGCCATAGCAGGCCATGTCGCCCTCTGCACATTCGCACAATGAGTCTACCAAGCTCTACCAGCGACGGTCGATATCTCAATGATGTATCTACCTGAATGCCTTGTCGATGTTGATCTTTACTCAACACGCAGTGTTATATTTTGCATGCTAAGACACAAGTCCGCTTGATAACTTAATGAATAACCCATCTCAACAGCCATGATTGTTCTTACTAATGAAATTAATATAAGTAGATAAATATGCATGCTTTGAGATCATATAAAAAAAAAGTACCAAAATAATGATATGTGAGTCAATGAGGAATTACCACCAGGCCACGGTCAAACACAATTCTGGACGATCTATCGTGCAATTATATGTATCGTCGTGAATACAATTTACCAAAACGTAATGAGTAGAGATCAACATTTCTGAAAAGCAATGGTTAATTGATCCAGTTGACTCATTGTGCAGAAAATCAGCGGGCGACATGGATAGCTATTGCACAGATTTATGACGGACGCTACCGTGATACGTGTGTCCGCAGCCATTGTATGTAAATCATTTTATTCCATTTGATTTGATTTTTTTTATTGGTAATGAAATATAAAAATATAAATGTAGCAAATAGATTACATAATAACAACGTAAAGAAGACTTTTAATTATAGTTCTGTGTTCTCGTATATATGCTCGAAAATTAACCCTTTACCCAACAGAACGCCCCTGTGCCAATGCAATCTCTTATATATGCGAGTCGACCATAGGTCGCCTCGCATATATAAGAGAATGCATTGGCTTAACACATTAAAAATTATAAAATTGTTAAAGAATGTAAGAAAAAATGGTAAAAAGTGTTAAAAAAATATTTTTTTTAGGCCAATGCATTCTCTTATATATAAGAGAATGCATTGACACAGGGCATAACTGTAACTATCACAATGTGGTCAAGGAGCCGGTTCCAATGATATCCATATTTGTATGGTTCTATTGAGACAGACCGAAGATATTTTAGGCTGTTGAAGCTTTATTTGGCCGGTTTTGGCCGTTTTGTTGGGTAAAGGGTTAACACAGGAATAATCTAAGGATGAGAAGGAGGTAGGTACTTACATTCTGTTCATAGAACACAATTTTTTGGAACGTCTGAGCGAACACCGGAGGGTCGTTACCATTGGTAACATCCACACAAACAGTGCAGTTGAGTAATGCGTAGTGGATCCCATCGAACACGCTGAGATTAATGCTGATACACCTCGGGTTCAGGTTCCTGGTATATATCAGCGCTTTCTCGTAATTATTCCCCAATTCCTGTCCGCTTGTTGTTACATAACCAGCTGCATGGAGAAACATGAGTAGGTATAACCAACACATACTTAATGATAGTATATCTCTAACACAGGGTCATGTAATGCACACCGCTGCCCTTTTTTTGCACTGCCCCGTAAAGGAGAACAGCAGAATTTCCACGTTTTACCTTTGCTCGGAAATCGGACAAATTTAGCCCATTTATATCTGAAAAATGGTATCGATATCGCCACGGATCCACACAACAAGCGCCCCTCAATCCACACAACAAGCGCCCCTCAATCCACACAACAAGCGCCCCTCAATCCACACAACAAGCGCCCCTCAATCCACACAACAAGCGCCCCTCAATTCCATTTCTATCCATAGCATTTAATACATTTTTGATCACCGAATATTGTCTCCAGAGAATACATCTTTAAACCCACGGGGAGCCTCACAGAGGTGGACGCATGCACTATGGAGTGTCGTCTGCTCCAGTCTAAATGGGGCTCTATGTGGGTTAACTTATTGGTATGGAACCATGAATACAATTTTAAACCCACAGGGAGCCTCACACAGATGGAAGCATGCACTATATATGGGAGACTCCAAATATATAAGAGAATGCACTGGTACTGTCAGAGGGTCTTTAATGCTGCACCAGCGCAGCTCCCTACACGAAAAGGTTAAGGTAAAACGGTCGAATGTTTTGTTCAAACTCACTTCTTGTATCCAGATTGAATGACGTCGCAAATACAGTCGGTGTCACGGTCATAGCGAACGTAAACTGTTGTCGGTCTTCGATTTTATTAGCGTCTGTAATAACTGCCTGATATACGGAGTACCCTACGGGTGAATTCTCCACGATCTCCTTCATCGAATTAGTGACTGGACAGTTATCAAACCGTGGACGAACGTTGATTCCTGCAACAGATGATAGGGACTTAGATGTTATAACACACCAAATACAAACTAATTAGTAGAGTGATTTCCCCTGAGGCGTTATTTCGCTAAAATCCTGATTCAGAATCAGGATTCAGATTACAGATTGGTCCCCTCACGACTTGGTTCGGCAAAAGAACAGACCAGAAATTGGCAGAATCAGTAAACTAACAGACCGTAATCTCAATTTCGTGGTAATCCGAATCTTGATTCGTATTCCGATTACGGACTCAAATGTTCGTAATGTAAACAAACCGAGATTTCGCCACCTCGGAGTTTAAAAACACAATAAAACATAAGAATCCGTCTCTTGTGTACAAATTATTGCAGAATATAAACGATCTATATCAAAGAATTTTAAATGCGGAGACAAATTTGTTTTATTGAATGTAAACTGGGAGAATATTACTGAAATTAGCCAAATAATAACGCTATTGATAGTAACGCTGGGGGGGGGGGGGCACTTCGGTTGATGGCGAAGCAAAATTTAATCATTGTTGATTGTCACTTTCATATGTCCATCTCATAATTCCATCCATAAAATACCGCCCGAACGCATGTCGATTTCGAATTCGGCGGATACGTCACCATTGACCGAATTCATATGAACCTGCATGGATATGTCTTCTGCTGTGTTCGTTATTATAATGTTTCTTCTTATTCAAGAAATAGTAGGATTATATGATATCGATGGATTATCAGATACACGTATGTACTATCATCTAGTCTTATAGCAATTTCATGTTTAAAATGGTTTCTTTCGTTAAATGCAGTCGTTTTGCACAACAGTCTATGTATAGACAACAGACATATGTTCTAGGAACGTGGCTAGATGTTTCCTCAAATTTCCGACCAACTGCACCCCCCCCCCATGGAATCAAACATCAATCTCACAGGTTCGCAGAATTCCGTTTGCTCCCCTTGGAAATATGCAACCTGACAAACACTAAGATTGGAAAATTACCAACTTTTACTGGTTGAAAAAAATCAAACAATGAGAACAATGCCAACCTATATATGGTGTCAAATTAATGTCCAACTAATGTTGTGTCATGCATGAAATTTCCGACTGCTGGAATGTACCAAAGTTTAGTTTAGATATATTTATTTCAAATATATGTCAAATTTAGATAACACATGATATATAACACATACATTTGTTTATACATACAAAGGAATTGGGGGACAAGTGCTGACTCACTTAATGGTACCCCCTCTCCCATATGTTATTACACTGAAAAAATAAATAATTAGTAATGGCAAAGCAACATAACTACCAAAACAAGTTGAACATATATACATATCACTGGACACCCCCTCTCCCGAGTTAGTCATAAGTTTGTATATGTACTTATTTAAAATCTGGTTTGTTTGTTGCGTTTGCTGGCTTGTACGTATCATTATTTGGAACAGTTAGTCAAAATAATCCTGATTTTCCTCACGTATGAATGACTGCACAGCTAAGCAAATTGTACCAAAGTTCGGGGTGGGGGTCGAGACACCCAACCAACCCATGTCGTCACTTCCCTGTTCAACTGACAAGTTTCGTGTGTTCTTCACAACATCTTCGGAATTTGATTCAGGAGGCCTAGAGCTGTCACGTTTAGATATGCTTGCCCTCATCAATAAACACACTTTAACTTGAAAAAAAAAGATGCGATTAAGTCGGATTGGCAGCAAATTATGTGCCGTGTATATACACATAGAAGAAAAGCATGACTTTCACAACAAACATGAACTTTATAAATATAAGATACAAATGATACTTGTGTCAAATACATGAGCCATGTTTGACGCTGGGAGAACATTAATCATAGTTTCGGAGACCACGTGGATTTCAAAATCTGACCTAGAATCGGGAATTAGCCCCGCCCCCGTAATCGGCTCCGGATTTTAGCGAAATAACGACTCTGGGACCCCAAGCTAGGATCAGCATAAAAAAAAATCTTGGCAGCTGAATGGTCAATGACACACAGATGAAAAGCACACGAAAAAATGCACAATGTGTTTCCCGACGAGAAACATCAAATATAGCCACATGGTGAACGGTTACGGCTGTCAAATTGCCGAATAATTTATGGGAGGGGTTGGTGTTTTTTCGATGTCATTTTTTTCTCCATTTTAAGGGTAGTGTGACGTTTGTCAAAACTGCAGTGTGACGCAGTACGTTGACAAGTACTTTTGGGCACATTTTCGTGTGTCAATTTGTTATACTCGCGCAGGGTCAAATCTTTCCTGCGAATACAGATCAGCTGGATTTGTTAACGCTGAGGCATATGCATATCATTTGGTGTATTGTAATCTAGATTAGATTACATTATATTATTTATTGGTAATGATACAAATATCTATACAGTTTTATTGTTGTCACATGTATAAAATTGAATGAGCACTATTATATGATTATGGATGGAACTGCGTTTGACATTAACATATATATGTAAGTGAGTGATAAAAAGAGCTCACTATTTAGATGTATATAATCACAAAAAGAGAATTAACCAATAAAGTTTTAAGATGGTTATTCGGTGGCATTAATATTAATAAATTGTATTATTAATACTGGTCAGCCTCTATAATTAAATATATCATTACCAGGGATAACATTGAAAGAATGACCAAAAAAAATCCCTCTTATTTCCATAGTGGTCCCTTATCTTATGGTGGGTTTAATTACACAGACTGTCCAGCCTTAAAAGGATACGGTCAGTTGTAGATATATCAGAAACCAATAGTAAGTACACATATATATGTATCACATTACTATGAAAATATGAGTGCTTTATAGGACAATATTTTGACCATAACAATATGAAAGTATGAGTATCAGAGCATGTTCTGATCAAACTAGAACAGCGCATGCAAATGGCGGCAGCCGGTTCATTGGTTGGCTTGTGCAAATGACTGGGGTAATATTGTAATGTAACCCTTTACCCAACACAAGGGCCCTGTGCCAATGCATTCTCTTATATATGCGAGTCGACCATATGTCGCCTCGCATATATAAGAGAATGCATTGGCTTAACACATTAAAAATTATAAAATTGTTAAAGAATGTGAGAAAAAATGGTAAAAAGTGTTAAAAAAAGATTTTTTTTTGGTCGACTCGCATATATAAGAGAATGCATTGGCACAGGGCATAACTGTAACTATCACAATGTGGTCAAGGAGCCGGTTCCAATGATATCCATATTTGTATGGTTCTCTTGAGACAGACCGAAGATATTTTAGGCTGTTGAAGCTTTATTTGGCCGGTTTTGGCCGTTTTGTTGGGTAAAGGGTTAATTAAGAGATTTATCCCACAAGGAGCCTCACACAGATGGAAGCATGCACTGCAGAGTGTCGTCTGCTCCAGTATATGTGGGGCTCTATAAGGGGTTTTGTTGGGTAAAGGGTTAAAATCGTGTTAGAGCATGTATATATCTTGTAAACAATAGGCAAACAGTCACGTGACACTCTTCACTTTGTTTTTTCTTCGAAGCTAAATAAACTAAATCAGCCAATAAGATGTTTGCTTTTAATATGCGTTATTACTAACCTTTGACCCGGATGCATACGTTATATATGACTGGGTTTGTCGGGTTCCATTTGTCTGTTAGCATGAGTGTAAACCTATGTTCGGGGACGAGCGTAGCCTGAAGGTCCGCTGTGGCCTCGATCCAGCTGTTAGCTGTAAGTTGCAATGAGGTGAATATCTACCATAGAAAGCATGAGTTTGGTGTGCGTGTCATTTGCAGAATGAAGTCCCCAGATGGTGTATTTAGTGGTGCTATCCCGCTTAGTATCACTAAATTCACCCTCTGGGAACCTCATTCTGCTTAGGCCTTATCTTCTCTGGATAGTTTCTTTATTATCAAATTTCTGTAGAAAATTCTTCACATAGATTCTGTATCTGTATTAGTTTAGTTTCGCTATATCCCCAATTTGGCAGACGACACAATAATTGCATATGTTCCCATTGGGTGTACATCACAATATTCACCATTTGGGATTTTCAATATGAGTCTATGTCTCCCATAGCAGTTGAGGCCATGCATAATAAGGTCCCCAGAGGGTGGATTTTGTGATGCTATGATATGCGGGATAGCATGACTAAATTCACCCTCTGTGGACCTCATTCTGCAAATGACAGACACACTACACTCAGACTTGATATCTACCACAGCTATGCCATTAGAGACCACACTCCACCAGTACAAAACCTGTTCTGATAAGGAACTTTATTTAGTGAACAAGCTAGGAAGGGAATACATTTCATTGTTAATACTTGTTCCTCAATAATCAAATTCACAGTAGTTCGAAATTGCATGTTTTTCTGTGACTATTGTCATAACTCTAAGCATGATACAGTAATACTAAGCCCAGTGCTTGGTACGTACAGCCATTATATATACATGTACCAGCATTGTAATTATATTCACCATTTATATGGTTTTGATACATCATTCCGATATATATGTTTTCATAGTGTTTTCATGTATTTAAAAGTTATTCTAACATACCGAACAGACTTACCGCTAACAAACTGAAACAATGTTTATGGAGTTACAGCCGTAAATACGGCGGTTACTTCATCATTACTTACCGGTAACATACTGGACAGACGTACCGCAAACAAACTGAAACAATGCTTCTGGTGTTACAGTCGTAAATACGGCGGTTACTTCATCATTATTTACCGGTAACATACTGAACAGACTTACCGCTAACAAACTGAAACAATGTTTCTGGAGTTACAGCCGTAAATATGGCAGTTACTGCATCATTTAATAGACTTACCGCTAACAAACTGAAACAAAGTTTCTGGAGTTACAGCCGTAAATACGACGGTTACCGCTAACACACTGGAACAATGCGGACCGACGTGCCGCTAACATACCGAACAGACTTACCGCTAAAAACTGAAAGAATGTTTCTGGAGTTACAGCAGTAAATACGACGGTAACCGCTAACACACTGGAACAATGCGGACAGACTTACCGCTAACAAACTGAAACAACGTTTCTGGAGTTACAGCCGTAAATACGGCGGTTACTTCATCATTTTCTGCATCCGCTGTTTTCAGGCGTAGGACTACGTCACCCTTTCTGATTACTCTCGCGTCGACGTCCGCACATATTCTTCCTGCAAGACGTATATTTGTGAATAACTCAAATATGAAACCATGGATATATAGAATATGTAAACTGTTTCTGTCCGTGAGGGGGATTATGTTTCTGTCCGTGAGGGGGATTATGTTTTTACTCGATGTAGTTATGTTTTTACTCGATGTAGTTATGTTTTTACTCGATGTAGTTATGTGTTTACTCGATGTAGTTATGTTGTTTTCGATGTAGTTATGTTTTTAGTCGATAAAGTTTTGTTTTTATTCGATGTAGTTATGTTTTTACTCGATGTAGTTATGTTTTTACTCGATGTAGTTATGTTTTTTACTCGACGTAGTTATGTTTTTACTCGATGTAGTTATGTTTTTACTCGATGTAGTTATGTTTTTACTCGTTGCATTTAAGTTTTTACTCGATGTAGTTATGTTTTTACTCGATGTAGTCATGTTTTTACTCGATGTAGTTATGTTTTTTTTTCGATGTAGTTATATTTTTATTCGATGTAGTTATGTTTTTACTCGATGTAGTTACGTTTTTACTCGATGTAGTTATGTTTTTACTCGTTGCAGTTATGTTTTTACTCGATGTAGTTATGTTTTACTCGATGCAGTTATGTTTTTACTCGATGTAGTTATGTTTTTTACTCGATGCAGTTATATTTTTTATTCGATGTAGTTATGTTTTTACTCGATGCAGTTATGATTTTACTCGATGTTTTACGTTTTTATTCCATGTAGTTATGTTTTTACTCGATATAGTTATGTTTTTATTCGATGTAGTTACGTTTTTATTCGATGTAGTTATGTTTTTACTCGATGCAGTTATGTTTTTATTCGATGTAGTCATGTTTTTACTCGATGTAGTTATGTTTTTACTCGATCTAGTTATGTTTTTACTCGATGTAGTCATGTTTTTATTCGATGTAGTCATGTTTTTATTCGATGTAGTTATGTTTTTACTCGATGTAGTTATGTTTTTACTAGATGTAGTTATGTTTTTACTCGATGCAGTCATGTTTTTACTCGATGTAGTTATCTTTTTACTCGATGTAGTTATGTTTTTACTCGATGTAGTTATGTTTTTAATCGATGTAGTTATGTTTTTACTCGATGTAGTTATGTTTTTACTCGATGTAGTTATGTTTTACTCGATGTAGTTATGTTTTTACTCGATGTAGTTATGTTTTTACACGATGTAGTTATGTTTTTACTCGAAGTAGTTATGTTTTTACTCGATGTAGTTATGTTTTTACTCGATGTAGTTACGTTTTTACTCAATGTAGTTACGTTTTTACTCGTTGCAGTTATGTTTTTACTCGATGTAGTTATGTTTTACTCGACGCAGTTATGTTTTTACTCGATGTAGTTATGTTTTTACTCGATGTAGTTATGTTTTTACTCGATGTAGTCATGTTTTTACTCGATGTAGTCATGTTTTTACTCGATGTAGCCATGTTTTTATTCGATGTAGTCATGATTTTTACTCGATGTAGTTATGTTTTTACTCGATGTAGTTATGTTTTTACTCGACGTAGTTATGTTTTTACTCGATGCAGTCATGTTTTTACTCGATGCAGTTATGTTTTTACTCGATGTAGTTATGTTTTTTACTCGATGTAGTTATGTTTTTACTCGATGTAGTTATGTTTTTACTCGATGTAGTTATGTTTTTACTCGATGTAGTTATGTTTTTACACGATGTAGTTATGTTTTTACTCGATGTAGTTATGTTTTTACTCGATGTAGTTATGTTTTTACTCGATGTAGTTATGTTTTTACTCGATGTAGTTATGTTTTTACTCGATGTAGTTATGTTTTTACTCGATGTAGTTATGTTTAGTTATGTTTTTACTCGATGTAGTTATGTTTTTACTCGATGCAGTTATGTTTTTACTCGATGTAGTTATGTTTTTACTCGATGTAGTTATGTTTTTTTTTACTCGATGTAGTTATGTTTTTTACTCGATGTGCTATTTTACGACTGAAGGTTGTAGCAATAATTAAATAATTGAACAGCTTCACTCAACGGTGTTGACATAAATAATAACAATATTCAAAATTTCATTGGGCCTACATCAAAGTAATAATCCAATGCCCTCGCGTGCATTGTCGATCAGAGCTAATGAAAATTGTTTTACAAGGGCCATTGCAGGTTTGGGGTGGTGGGTCCACGATAATACAGAATGAAACAAAACGGCATACCTTCCAGCAATGTACTACCCCCTGCAAGGGCTACAGATAAGTCTATACAAATTCCATTTGCCCCCTCCCCCCAATCTGCCCCCCCATCTGCCCCCATCAACTATTAGGTTGGAATTTTCCAACTGGCCTCTCAAACTTTCCAATTGTTAAAACATTCTGGCTTAAAGGACCACTTAATTTTCGAACCACCAGATCACATTTTATACAACATATTCCATATTATATACCATTTGAAAGAGGAATCTCCAATACATTGTATTATCAACTGATCCGGTCGAATAAACTGGTAACATATTGTTTTTGTCGAGGTACTGAGGTGTGTTATGTGATTAATTTTAATCCAGACTGGACTATAAAGACTATTATTATCAATGGAAGGGGAATAACTCTATCTCTTAGTTTGAATTCTGGTGCATTCTGGGTTGACAAGGGTGGAAGTCTTGGAATGAATCTGAGAATCTCTATCACTTGGTGGACACACAAAGGCCACAGCTGTTCCGTATTATGGTGGCATATATATATATATATATATATATATATATATTTTGGTTCTTCTTCCAAATGGTATATAATATGGGATATGTTGTGTATAATGTTATTTGGTCATTCGAAAATTAAGTGGGCCTTTAAAACCCACATAGCTGAATGTTATACTTTTGGTCTAAACGTAGCAAATTGTGCAGTAAATAATAGTTGGAAAATAAAACTATATATCAGAACATTTTCAGCCTGTTTTTGGTTTGAAGTCTCCAAATCAGGCGTTGCAAATGTTGGCAAAAGTTGGGCGGTGGGGTATAGACACTACCCAATACCCCCTATCGCAACGTCACTGGTTGTATACGTACCATCTGCCTCAGGTGTGTTGAGCAGGGTGGGAGCAGCATTCTTTACGACACCGATAGTGACTTGCATGGTGTCAGATGATCCAAACTCATCATCACATTGTATGTTGACCACATATCCCGGTTGGGTAGTTGCACTCAGTGGTGTTGCACCGGTGTACTCCAGTTGGAAATCTGAAATTAAAGAAATTGATTTAAATTTTATGATACATAATTCGAATTAACGCTCCTAAATTACTATTGCTTTGGCTTCAGGGGTAAAACATATTTTATTCGAGTCGAGGAACAAACAAACCAAAGCTCAGAGTGATCAGATATCGAGTTTTGAAATATTTTTTTTTCACCACCTGGAATATTTGGCGGGATACCAAATATTTGGCGCATATTTGGCGGGATAGCAAATACTCTCGATACCAAATTGCGTTGAACAAAATGTTGATAAATAACACGTTTTGAAAATTTTATACTAGAGTTGACAGTGGTCATCAAACCCGAGAGTATCACCAAACCAGATAATTGCGGTTTTGATAAATGAACATATCTTCCCTCAGATGAAGCTATATTTCTCCCAGTTAAATGGTGATATCCACTATTCAAAACATAATTTCGCAAAGCAGAATACTCCCTCAATGGGATGGCGACCATAGCTTGCTCTCACCCCGATAAATTTAATAGAAATTCCGACTCATTTCCAATTCTATCATAAATAGTAGACACTTTTTGACGTTAGGTAGTTCGTTTGAAACATAATTATCAGTCATAGATGGCGGATAATGCGGGTATCAAAAGAAACATATATGTTTAATGAACCATAAAATTGTCTAGCCTGCAGAGCGGTTCGCAAAAATACTATATGCGTCCACGTGTATATGGTACCCACGATAATTTCCGGTATCAACACCGCAGATCGATCCTGCGATGAGGTGTCGCCAAACCAGAGCCGGGATGTCGAAGATGCGAACGATATGTTTTATGATTTATGCCAAATGGCAAAGGTGATGTCAAGGCCTAGTAATCTACAAACTGGGTGGACTGCACCACACCGACCCCACGGACTAGCAGGAAAAAACTAGTATGGAAGATCGACAGGTAACCGAGGGCGAACCCTCGGCTATCTATAAGTCAACAAAGGATATAGAATAGTAAAATGACTGATAATTCTGTCGCTATAAATATAATTTTTCACGTGATACGTGCATAAAACGGGTGTGTGTATATCATGATAGAAAAGGAACGTAGCTGTAAAGCATATTAAAGATATGGGGGTGGTTTAAGGTTCTGTTGCCCAATTTGTACAGATACAGGTTTCCCCGTCCATCATGATATAAGATTTGTGAGGCATGATCCAGGAGCGGTTTACAGAAATTTGGAAAAGATTTGGAACGTACATACCAAAGTAAAGTTGAATAGCCAAAATAGATAATTTTGAACTTTAACAAAGAGCCCCACATTTTGGAAAGATAGAATTGACACCGGAAGCGTCATCAGTTGCTAGCGCTTGATTCATGACTTCCTAAACGGTTGCCATGTTTATCCTTTTCGGCACTTAATGTCGAAGATGCGAACGATATGCTTCACATTTTGACCGTTTCTGCTTGAAAATATCCTAATTATCATTCGGACAGGCCGCACATGGGACCATATTATCATTCGGACAGGCCACACATGGGACCATATTATCATTCGGACAGGCCACACATGGGACCATATTTAGGGTTGGGTGCATGAGCAAGGGTGAAAACGTATATGTTTTATGTCCATATCAATAGTATAGGCTATTCTGTGTTATTCTGCATTATAGGTCCGGAACTGTACAACGAATGGAAACATTAATTCAGTGTAAATAATGAGTTAGCAGGGATGTGGCTAGAGAATCCATGTTAGGGGTGTTCACCTATATTTTCTAAATGCACCCCCTTCCAGTAACTTATATTTGCACCCCCATGTTAGGTTCCAGTTTTCATCGCTTACAACGGGTTTTTCCAACTTTTGAATATGACAACCCATAGGTTTAGATTTTTTTCATCTGGTGACCGGTTCAGTAACTTCAGTTCACAAATATGGCCGAAATTATTTAAATTATCTAAATATGCGGGTTTTTGTATGAAAACATTTTACTACAAAACTGTGAACCAATTTTTCGAATGAAATTTCCAACTGATTTTGTGTCGGGCAAGACATTTCCAAATGTTAAAAGTGTTGACCGACGTATGGGGGATGTGTTTTGTTACACCAACATACCACTGCCACATCCCTACTCCCGCCTGGCCAAAATGGCTATTGGTGGTCCTTCCCCTAAACTGGACTTC
Source organism: Siphonodentalium dalli (assembly GCA_032622095.1). Taxonomy (NCBI): domain Eukaryota; kingdom Metazoa; phylum Mollusca; class Scaphopoda; order Gadilida; family Siphonodentaliidae; genus Siphonodentalium; species Siphonodentalium dalli. The sequence goes on from CP136069.1 coordinate 210,311,727, forward strand.
ACGCCCCGCGATATGGGTATGGTCGTTGTTGATGTCGCGCTCGCCGCGGCCACGAAAGATATGCTAATTAAACAGGGGCTGATTCCAGTGTCACGGGGAAAATGCAGCTGAGCTGCAACTGGTCCCTGAGCCCAAACTTTCCCTTGCAATGGCCGCAACGGATGTAGTGGCTTATAAGCTGGGCAAGTGAATACATATAGTATGTTATTTATTTACTGACCTCCAAGTTTGGAGAGTGACTGGTGATATTTACAAATCAGACAACACGAAAGTATGACATGCAAGGGTTACATAACTAATACATGCATACAAAAATAATAATAAAATAAATATAATAAGATAAAAAAAACAAAAAACACACACACTCACACACACACACACACACTCACAGATAAATAACATATTGGTATTAACAGAGAGTCATATGTCACATGCATACGGCTCTACGAGTACTTCATTGTCCCAGACCTATCTCGCACTAATGCGGTTGTAGTCATATACAGTGTACATATATCGATATATACAGAGAGTCATATTGACAGAGTCAAGAAGCTCCACTAAGCCCATTTATATATGTAATTGTTGCAAAAATAATAAGTTTATGTAATTAGGTTTTTGGTCCAATTTGTTGCGTTGAAATTCTACAAGTATACCCCATGGTAGAGTATGCTGACCTAATCTGCTGGGAGCTTTTTTGGGGTAAATAGGGGTGTGAATGGACCTCCCTGCTGGGAAGAGGGACTGGGAGCTTTTTTGGGGTGAATTGGGTGTGACTGGACCTCACTGCTGGGAAGAGGGACTGGGAGCTTTGTGGGGGTTAATTCGGGTCTGATGCTCCTCGAAGTTGGGAAGAGGGGCTGGGAGCTTTGTGGGGGTTAATTTGGGTCTGAATGCACCTCCAAGTTGGGAAGAGGGACTGGGAGCTTTTTTGGGGTGAATTGGGTGTGACTGGACCTCACTGCTGGGAAGAGGGACTGGGAGCTTTGTGGGGGTTAATTTGGGTCTGATGCTCCTCCAAGTTGGGAAGAGGGGTTGGGATCACTAAATGCTCGGGTGCATTCATCTTCCCTGCTGCTTTAGGAATTTCCATGATACAAGATATTTACACCATTTAACCCTTTACCCAACAGAACGGCCCTGTGCCAATGCATTCTCTTATATATGCGAGTCGACCATAGGTCGCCTCGCATATATAAGAGAATGCATTGGCTTAACACATTAAAAATTATAAAATTGTTAAAGAATGTAAGAAAAAATGGTAAAAAGTGTTTTTTAGGCCAATGCATTCTCTTATATATGCGAGGCGACCTATGGTCGACTCGCATATATAAGAGAATGCATTGGCACAGGGCATACCTGTAACTATCACAATGTGGTCAAGGAGCCGGTTCCAATGATATCCATATTTGTATGGTTCTATTGAGACAGACCGAAGATATTTTAGGCTGTTGAAGCTTTATTTGGCCGGTTTTGGCCTGTTTGTTGGGTAAAGGGTTAAATTGTCATGTGTCCTTGTTTGTCTATTTTTGTATTTTTCTGTCTGGGCCCAAAAAATAGGCTGTGCCTGAGTTTTGGGTCCAATTCATTCAAGAGTTAATGAATACAAGTATTTAATCAATGAGAATAGTTTCATTGTATGATACATGTAGACGTATTCTAGTCACGAAAATACAACTTTGAACACGATGTTTGGGTCACAAACAAAAAACAGCTACGTGCAAAGCGTGTTAGTCTATTCCCGACAGAGTAGAATAAAGAGCGTTTACTGTTAGCCTATTCCTGATATGGTAGAAATAAAGAGCCTTTCGCACTATTCTATTATTATTATTATTATTATTATAATATTACATTTAAAGAACGCATTCTACAATATTTAGTTTCAATGCGCTTTACAGTACTATTAAGAACATAAAATAAAATACATACAGGTGATTTTAAATACAAAACGTATACAACTATGATAAAACAATACTAGATTAAAAAATAAATAAATAGTAAAACAATGAAACACTGAGACTAGATTAAAAAATACAGTACAGGTTTCTCATAAAAAACGACAGAATAAGATAAGATAATGGCGCTCGTTCTAAAAAATAGTTAATCCAGTTTAAAACACAGTTTAAATAAGTGCGTCTTAAGAGATGTTTTAAAACCAGAAACAGTGTCTGCTCTCCGAGCATCAAGTGGGATTGCATTCAAAATGTTAGTCGCTGCTTGTTGAAATCACAGTTCACCATATCTGCTGTTTGGTATGCCGGTCAGAAATCTATGATCACACCCACTTGTCATCGACCTTGTAGATGCTCCACAACCACAAGACTTCAGTTTACACATTGAGGAGATACAGGTTGGACATTCTCCCCTCAGAGCCCTGAATACAATTTATTCCTGACATGGTAGAAATAAAGAGCGTTCCGTGTTAGTCTATTCATGACATGGTAGAAATAAAGAGCGGTTCGTGTTAGTCTATTCATGACATGGTAGAAATAAAGAGCGTTCCGTGTTAGTCTATTCATGACATGGTAGAAATAAAGAGCGTTCCGTGTTAGTCTATTCATGACATGGTAGAAATAAAGAGCGTTCCGTGTTAGTCTATTCATGACATGGTAGAAATAAAGAGCGTTCCGTGTTAGTCTATTCATGACATGGTAGAAATAAAGAGCGTTCCGTGTTAGTCTATTCATGACATGGTAGAAATAAAGAGCGGTTCGTGTTAGTCTATTCATGACATGGTAGAAATAAAGAGCGTTCCGTGTTATTCTATTCCTGATATGGTAGAAATAAAGAGCGTTCCGTGTTATTCTATTACTGATATGGTAGAAATAAAGAGCGTTCCGTGTTATTCTATTCCTGATATGGTAGAAATAAAGAGCGTTCCGTGTTATTCTATTCCTGATATGGTAGAAATAAAGAGCGTTCCGTGTTAGTCTATTCCTGACATGGTAGAAATAAAGAGCGGTTCGTGTTAGTCTATTCATGACATGGTAGAAATAAAGAGCGTTCCGTGTTAGTCTATTCCTGGTATGGTAGAAATAAAGAGCGTTCCGTGTTAGTCTATTCATGACATGGTAGAAATAAAGAGCGTTCCGTGTTAGTCTATTCATGACATGGTAGAAATAAAGAGCGTTCCGTGTTAGTCTATTCATGACATGGTAGAAATAAAGAGCGTTCCGTGTTAGTCTATTCATGACATGGTAGAAATAAAGAGCGGTTCGTGTTAGTCTATTCCTGGTATGGTAGAAATAAAGAGCGTTCCGTGTTAGTCTATTCATGACATGGTAGAAATAAAGAGCGTTCCGTGTTAGTCTATTCCTGACATGGTAGAAATAAAGAGCGGTTCGTGTTAGTCTATTCATGACATGGTAGAAATAAAGAGCGTTCCGTGTTAGTCTATTCATGACATGGTAGAAATAAAGAGCGTTCCGTGTTAGTCTATTCCTGGTATGGTAGAAATAAAGAGCGTTCCGTGTTAGTCTATTCATGACATGGTAGAAATAAAGAGCGTTCCGTGTTAGTCTATTCATGACATGGTAGAAATAAAGAGCGTTCCGTGTTAGTCTATTCCTGGTATGGTAGAAATAAAGAGCGGTTCGTGTTAGTCTATTCATGACATGGTAGAAATAAAGAGCGTTCCGTGTTAGTCTATTCATGACATGGTAGAAATAAAGAGCGTTCCGTGTTAGTCTATTCATGACATGGTAGAAATAAAGAGCGTTCCGTGTTAGTCTATTCATGACATGGTAGAAATAAAGAGCGTTCCGTGTTAGTCTATTCCTGGTATGGTAGAAATAAAGAGCGGTCCGTGTTAGTCTATTCATGACATGGTAGAAATAAAGAGCGTTCCGTGTTAGTCTATTCATGACATGGTAGAAATAAAGAGCGTTCCGTGTTAGTCTATTCATGACATGGTAGAAATAAAGAGCGTTCCGTGTTAGTCTATTCATGACATGGTAGAAATAAAGAGCATTCCGTGTTAGTCTATTCATGACATGGTAGAAATAAAGAGCGTTCCGTGTTAGTCTATTCATGACATGGTAGAAATAAAGAGCGTTCCGTGTTAGTCTATTCCTGGTATGGTAGAAATAAAGAGCGGTTCGTGTTAGTCTATTCATGACATGGTAGAAATAAAGAGCGTTCCGTGTTAGTCTATTCATGACATGGTAGAAATAAAGAGCGTTCCGTGTTAGTCTATTCATGACATGGTAGAAATAAAGAGCGTTCCGTGTTAGTCTATTCCTGACATGGTAGAAATAAAGAGCGGTTCGTGTTAGTCTATTCATGACATGGTAGAAATAAAGAGCGTTCCGTGTTAGTCTATTCATGACATGGTAGAAATAAAGAGCGGTTCGTGTTAGTCTATTCATGACATGGTAGAAATAAAGAGCGTTCCGTGTTAGTCTATTCATGACATGGTAGAAATAAAGAGCGGTTCGTGTTAGTCTATTCATGACATGGTAGAAATAAAGAGCGTTCCGTGTTAGTCTATTCCTGATATGGTAGAAATAAAGAGCGTTCCGTGTTAGTCTATTCATGACATGGTAGAAATAAAGAGCGGTTCGTGTTAGTCTATTCATGACATGGTAGAAATAAAGAGCGTTCCGTGTTAGTCTATTCATGACATGGTAGAAATAAAGAGCGTTCCGTGTTAGTCTATTCATGACATGGTAGAAATAAAGAGCGGTTCGTGTTAGTCTATTCATGACATGGTAGAAATAAAGAGCGTTCTGTGTTAGTCTATTCATGACATGGTAGAAATAAAGAGCGGTTCGTGTTAGTCTATTCATGACATGGTAGAAATAAAGAGCGTTCCGTGTTAGTCTATTCATGACATGGTAGAAATAAAGAGCGGTTCGTGTTAGTCTATTCATGACATGGTAGAAATAAAGAGCGTTCCGTGTTAGTCTATTCATGACATGGTAGAAATAAAGAGCGGTTCGTGTTAGTCTATTCCTGATATGGTAGAAATAAAGAGCGTTCCGTGTTAGTATATTCATGACATGGTAGAAATAAAGAGCGTTCCGTGTTAGTCTATTCATGACATGGTAGAAATAAAGAGCGTTCCGTGTTAGTCTATTCCTGGTATGGTAGAAATAAAGAGCGTTCCGTGTTAGTCTATTCATGACATGGTAGAAATAAAGAGCGTTCCGTGTTATTCTATTCCTGGTATGGTAGAAATAAAGAGCGGTTCGTGTTAGTCTATTCATGACATGGTAGAAATAAAGAGCGGTTCGTGTTAGTCTATTCCTGATATGGTAGAAATAAAGAGCGTTCCGTGTTAGTCTATTCATGACATGGTAGAAATAAAGAGCGTTCTGTGTTAGTCTATTCATGACATGGTAGAAATAAAGAGCGTTCCGTGTTAGTCTATTCATGACATGGTAGAAATAAAGAGCGTTCTGTGTTAGTCTATTCATGACATGGTAGAAATAAAGAGCGTTCCGTGTTAGTCTATTCATGACATGGTAGAAATAAAGAGCGTTCTGTGTTAGTCTATTCATGACATGGTAGAAATAAAGAGCGTTCCGCGTTAGTCTATTCATGACATGGTAGAAATAAAGAGCGTTCTGTGTTAGTCTATTCCTGATATGGTAGAAATAAAGAGCGGTTCGTGTTAGTCTATTCCTGCTATGGTAGAAATAAAGCGCGTTTAGTGCTAGTATATTCCTAATATGGTAGAAATAAAGAGCGTTTAGTGCTAGCATATTCCCTGGTATGGTAGAAATAAAGAGCGTTTAGTGCTAGCCTATTCCTGATATTGCAGAAATAAAAAGAGTTTCGCACTATTCTATTCCTGACATGGTAGAAATAAAGAGCGTTCCGTGTTAGTCTATTCCTGATATGGTAGAAATAAAGAGCGTTCTGTGTTAGTCTATGCCTGATATGATACAAAATAAAGAACCTTTCGTGTTAGTCTATTCCTAACATGGTAGAAATAAAGAGCGTTCTGTGTTAGTCTATTCATGACATGGTAGAAATAAAGAGCGTTTCGTGTTAGTATATTCCTGATATTGTTGAAATAACGCGCGTTTAGTGCTAATATATTCACGATATGGTAGAAATAAAGAGCGTTCCGTGTTAGTCTATTCCTGATATGGTAGAAATAAAGAGCGTTCTGTGTTAGTCTATGCCTGATATGATATAAAATAAAGAGCCTTTCGTGTTAGTCTATTCCTAACATGGTAGAAATAAAGAGCGTTCTGTGTTAGTCTATTCATGACATGGTAGAAATAAAGAGCGTTTCGTGTTAGTATATTCCTGATATTGTTGAAATAACGCGCGTTTAGTGCTAATATATTCACGATATGGTAGACATAAAGAGCGTTTAGTGCTAGCATATTCCCTGGTTTGGTAGAAATAAAGAGCGTTTAGTGCTAGCCTATTCCTGATATTGTAGAAATAAAAAGAGTTTCGCACTATTCTATTCCTGACATGGTAGAAATAAAGAGCGTTCCGTGTTATTCTATTCCTGATATGGTAGAAATAAAGAGCGTTCCGTGTTATTCTATTCCTGACATGGTAGAAATAAAGAGCGTTCCGTGTTATTCTATTCCTGACATGGTAGAAATAAAGAGCGTTCCGTGATAGTCTATTCCTGATATGGTAGAAATAAAGAGCGTTCTGTGTTAGTCTATGCCTGATATGATATAAAATAAAGAGCCTTTCGTGTTAGTCTATTCCTAACATGGTAGAAATAAAGAGCGTTCTGTGTTAGTCTATTCATGACATGGTAGAAATAAAGAGCGTTTCGTGTTAGTATATTCCTGATATGGTAGAAATAAAGAGCGTTCTGTGTTAGTCTATGCCTGATATGATATAAAATAAAGAGCCTTTCGTGTTGGTCTATTCCTAACATGGTAGAAATAAAGAGCGTTCTGTGTTAGTCTATTCATGACATGGTAGAAATAAAGAGCGTTTCGTGTTAGTATATTCCTGATATTGTTGAAATAACGCGCGTTTAGTGCTAATATATTCACGATATGGTAGAAATAAAGAGCGTTTAGTGCTAATATATTCACGATATGGTAGAAATAAAGAGCGTTTAGTGCTAATATATTCACGATATGGTAGAAATAAAGAGCGTTTAGTGCTAATATATTCACGATATGGTAGGAATAACGCGCGTTTAGTGCTAATATATTCACGATATGGTAGAAATAACGCGCGTTTAGTGCTAATATATTCCTAACATGGTAGAAATAAAGAGCGGCTATTGTGCTAGTATATTCATGACATGGTAGAAATAAAGAGCGTTCCGTGTTATTCTATTCATGATATGGTAGAAATAACGCGCGTTTAGTGCTAATATATTCCTAACATGGTAGAAATAAAGAGCGGCTATTGTGCTAGTATATTCATGACATGGTAGAAATAAAGAGCGTTCCGTGTTATTCTATTCATGATATGGTAGAAATAAAGAGCGTTCCGTGTTATTCTATTCCTGATATGGTAGAAATAAAGAGCGTTCCGTGTTATTCTATTCCTGATATGGTAGAAATAAAGGGCGTTCCGTGTTATTCTATTCCTGATATGGTAGAAATAAAGAGCGTTCCGTGTTATTCTATTCCTGATATGGTAGAAATAAAGGGCGTTCCGCGTTATTCTATTCCTGATATGGTAGAAATAAAGAGCGTTCCGTGTTATTCTATTCCTGATATGGTAGAAATAAAGGGCGTTCCGTGTTATTCTATTCCTGATATGGTAGAAATAAAGAGCGTTCCGTGTTATTCTATTCCTGATATGGTAGAAATAAAGGGCGTTCCGTGTTATTCTATTCATGACATGGTAGAAATAAAGAGCGTTCTGTGTTAGTCTATTCATGACATGGTAGAAATAAAGAGCGTTCTGTGTTAATCTATTCCTAACATGGTAGAAATAAAGAGCGTTCTGTGTTAGTATATTCCTGATATTGTTGAAATAACGCGCGTTTAGTGCTAATATATTCACGATATGGTAGAAATAAAGAGCGTTCCGTGTTATTCTATTCCTGATATGGTAGAAATAAAGGGCGTTCCGTGTTATTCTATTCCTGATATGGTAGAAATAAAGAGCGATCCGTGTTATTCTATTCCTGATATGGTAGAAATAAAGAGCGCTCCGTGTTATTCTATTCCTGATATGGTAGAAATAAAGAGCGCTCCGTGTTATTCTATTCCTGATATGGTAGAAATAAAGAGCGTTCCGTGTTAGTCTATTCCTGATATGGTAGAAATAAAGAGCGCTCCGTGTTATTCTATTCCTGATATGGTAGAAATAAAGGGCGTTCCGTGTTATTCTATTCCTGATATGGTAGAAATAAAGAGCGTCCCGTGTTATTCTATTCCTGATATGGTAGAAATAAAGGGCGTTCCGTGTTATTCTATTCCTGATATGGTAGAAATAAAGAGCGTTCCGTGTTATTCTATTCCTGATATGGTAGAAATAAAGAGCGTTCCGTGTTATTCTATTCCTGGTATGGTAGAAATAAAGAGCGTTCCGTGTTATTCTATTCCTGATATGGTAGAAATAAAGGGCGTTCCGTGTTATTCTATTCCTGATATGGTAGAAATAAAGGGCGTTCCGTGTTATTCTATTCCTGATATGGTAGAAATAAAGGGCGTTCCGTGTTATTCTATTCCTGGTATGGTAGAAATAAAGAGCGTTCCGTGTTATTCTATTCCTGGTATGGTAGAAATAAAGAGCATTCCGTGTTATTCTATTCCTGGTATGGTAGAAATAAAGAGCGTTCCGTGTTATTCTATTCCTGATATGGTAGAAATAAAGAGCGTTCCGTGTTATTCTATTCCTGATATGGTAGAAATAAAGAGCGTTCCGTGTTATTCTATTCCTGATATGGTAGAAATAAAGGGCGTTCCGTGTTATTCTATTCCTGATATGGTAGCTGAAAACAGCTGGAAAATGGCTGTGACAAAGACAAGTATTTTTCAGAGCACATGAAGCCAGTATATCAATATTTCGTGTATTTATCAACATCTTATAACTACTTCCAAATTAAGTAGACGACATTTGGAATGAGCCATGTCCGTTTAAATAAATCATGCAATGGTGCATAAAAGGGGCAAGTGTAAGGGAATATATTTGCATGCGTAATGTTTACAAATTTTATAAATAAAGTTTGTAAAACTGAATTCTGTTACGAGTGAGTTACTTCTGGTGAATTTGAAATGACAAAACTTTGCAAAGTTCAGAAGAAAATGACTGCATGTAGTGATGTTTGACTTTGGCGTGAGTTGCAGAATATGCATTTAACGAATGTATGAAAATGGATGGGATATTAATTCAGTTACGAGCGATTGAAATAACAGGGTTACATACTGTCGTGATGTGGCTATTACCATGGAACGATGGATATAATGACCCAAGGTTCATTACACACAGATAAAACTGAAAACTTAGTAAGATAATGTTGTCTATAAAGACTTAAAACCCACCGGCGTGTTATCCCTTTGTCCGGACAGGGCTCTTATCTGGCAGAACGCTCAAGCGTTTTGATCGCATGAACATTATTTTAACGCCAACAGTCATTCTTTTTTAAGAATGCCCGTGGGCATTATTTTTTAAGAATGCCCGGCATTATTTTTTACGAATACACGAGGGATTAAATCGACTGAGTGACGTCATAGAGTGGCTCCTCCCCCAATCATGTAAGTTGAGTCAATATTGCGTGTCGGCAAGCTGCATTAAATCGGAACACTTAAAGGTACTCAATCCGATCAGGCCCTCATAAATTACGATTTCTTTGGCTTCGGGGATAAACAATAATTGATTGGAGACGAGTAACCTACCTATCAACGCTCATAGTGATCAGATTGTTTTTTGAAGTTTTGTTATTTCTATTGTTTCTGGCCCAGAAACACGCCGTCAAAATGATGGTCTCAGTAAAATTTGCGTTATTAATACGCTTGATTTTAGAGTTATCCAGCTTCGCCTGTTTGAATAAGTGTTTCTGTGAAAATTATACATCTCGAGAAAATTACAAACTTAGGGGCAATTATTAGTACGCATAATTGCAAACTTCAAAAATTAATATCTAATAACTCTGAGCTTTGATGGGTGGGTTACTCAACTCGAATCAAATTTTTTTTTTTTACCCCTGAAGTCACAGAAATAGTAATTTTAGGGGTGCTTAATCGGATTGAGTACCTTTAATTTGCTGAGCTAATTAAAACTCACAAATATTTAGCGATTTTGATTTTATATTGCCAAGCCAAAAAATAAAATAAAATTCTTCAAACTTTGATACAAAAACACCAACAGCTATTTGGACTAACTATTTAGAAAAGTCCGCAGACAGGCTAAAACACATATAGATAACATCTAAATACGTCCCTAAGTCGGTCAAATAAACACAAAACCGTTTAACACAGATTTTAACTATACGTTACTTATTGAACGAGAAAGTGCTCACATGGTTATTTTTAATACAATGGTGAAGCATAGAAAAAATATAACATTTCCAGTATCAAATTGAAACAGAATAGCGTATATCCATGTGTATAGACATGTCATGCATATCTACTCTGGCTTCGCCAAGATATCATACTCCACTAGTTCAAAACATGGTAACTTTCTGTTGCTCTGACAGGGAAGTTTTATAACATTGAAAAAAAATGCAGTTAACATATAATGCTCGGTTATAACTGTTCCGTAATAGCATTGTATTTTATAGCAGGTAAAGGTCCTAACTCGAGTTTGCATGGTTTGGGGGACTTGAATTAATCGATTGTACTATGCGTCGCTTGGAATTTCATTGATGTTGGCTCACAAAGCTACACAAATCTTGCAACATCGAGCTGGGAATTTATATTCAAGGAACAAGTATTAACACAGAAATATATTCCCTGCGTGGTTTGTTCAATCTTCAACCCCATCAGAAGATAATAGAAATGGTTCCCAGGGTTTGAACATATGGAAAATGATATATACAGGGGTATATAGCCAGAGTAAAGATTCATGGCACGATCTAGCACGTGTGCCGAACTTGAACATTTTAGGGAGAACATTATAGGTACGTAAGGCGTTCGCATTGGTCTGTAAAATCATTATCACCAAGAGAAAATGTTGAACAATGGATTGGTTTCGTTCTTGTGTTGATTGTCGATAAGACATGGATTTTTTTTTTTTACTTTTCTTGAAGCACGAGTCGTTTTACAATCGATACAATCTCAAGGGGTAAATGGTCAACAGAACCGAGATTCAAGTAATATTTGGCGATAAAATGACTGTCAATGTTACAATACTGTTCACATAAGTATGCAAAATGCATTGAAAGTGTCGTTGTTGAACATCAGCGATCCAGTTAAACGAGGTTTTGGTGTTTGAAAAAAAAATTGTGGGCACATTTACTCACTGCGAAAACCCCATGGTTAATGCTAGCATACCACATTCCATTATTAACTGAATTTTTAAAAAAATAATCGAGGCATGAGTTTTCATGGAGTTAGACTTTTTTTTATAGATGCTAGGATTTTACAGGTTTCGGGCTCAAATTGTTTCATGATTCCTCCCCACAATTGGTACAGTTAGGAAATTCCAAACCACGGGGTGGGAAGCAAATGAAATTACAAGACATTGCGAGCTCGGTCTTGTTAAAAGGGGCGGGATGCAGCCGGGAAATCACAGGAGCCCTCTAGCCACGTCGCTGATGACTAATCAATTATATATTGGAACGATATATATAGTCACTATTTACGCGATTGTATGCCGTTTCGAAGAAAAGATAATACATGTCATACATTTGCGCACTAACCATTTGCTAACTTCTGTGGGCGACACTTAAAGGTACATGTAAGGTCATCGTGGTGAGTGAATATTTGGAAATCATGCAAATACGATGGGAAATCGCTAACAACGGGGGTGGCCCATGTCATGTAAGAATTGTCCAATAACTGGAAATGTTATGATACCTTTTGAAACATCATGAAGGGGGTGGGTGTGCGAAACTAAATTGTCATGTTGTTCTGAGTCACGTCTGGTCACGCCCATGTGTATAAACCATAGGATGATACTTAAAATTCAAGCAAGTACATCATGTAGGTTTCCTTCTGATAATAATTGAAAATTCAAAATACCCCATACGATTGAACACTATAATACTTCTATTCATGCGTATTCTACACAAGACAACAATGAGAAATAATCAGTAAACCCATTTATGCAAGATTCTTGTGTGCTTTCGACTTATTAATAATAAGACAGTTTTACCAGGTATCGTGTTGTTTGGCGCCAGAATATTGGAAAAATCACATTTAATAAAGAGCGTTTTTACATCATTACCATTATTTTTCATGTTTTATTGCCCGATAAATTATTATGGAATGTTAACGTATTTGATGTCGAATTAGATGGGGCAACTTTATATCAAGAAAGAAATATAGTAATATATTGCTCACATACACTGTCCGAATCCATAGCGCAACGACAAACTTCGGAAGAAACGTCCCTCAACTGGCGAGTCCCAATTCGAATTAAATAATAATTGAAATGTGTTGCTTTTCATCGTGGACAACACGGACATCACAAACTGTCCGTGCTGAACTGTGGGCGTGTACTCAGGTAATCAAGGCAGAGAGAGAGATAATGTTTGACACAATTGATAGTAACTGTGGCTCCAACAACAATTCAATGAGTGGGTTTTAAGTCAGATAATATTCTCAGCGTCGGGAATTCGGTAAAGAATAGACTCGGGCAAGCCCTCGTCTATTCTTTTACCGAATTCCCTCTGCTTCGAACATTATCCTTTACATAATAAAATCGATAGACGAGCATTTGCAGCGAAATTGCTTTGATTCGAAATGCTTTTGATTTTGATGGATGGTAAGATTGTACACGAGCAGCCATACCACTCACCTTGATAATTCTGTGCATATGGAGATGTTTTGAATGGTGCGCCAGGTGGCGACGTGCCGGTCATAACACTCACCTTGATAATTCTGTGCATATGGAGATGTTTTGAATGGTGCGCCAGATGGCGACGTGCCGGTCACAGTGCAGTTAGGTTTCAGATCTACGAATGCATCTCTATTTGCATCTGCTGTTTGAATTAAGAAGTTGAATACCATGGGCCCAGTTGTCGATTCCTTAATCTCCAGTTTAGTGTCTGGTGTTGTTATGTTGATTTTCTATTGTGGAAGAATTTCATATAATATATTTTAAAGGCACGGGCGGGGTTCGTTGCAGAACGATTCATATTTGTTCAAATCGCCACCAACAGAAGGAATATTAAAATATATATAGTTTTGTTCATATGCCAAACATAATCAGCGCGTAAATACTATATTGTCGTCAAGACGTACGTAAACAATAACATTATCGTATTACATGCAGAAGTTTTGTTTCTGTTTACACAACACAGTGCAATTCTATTGCTTGATCACACACAAATGATATAACCGCTCTTTATTATTTCCATATCAGGAAAACAGCAACAAATGACGCTCTTTATGTTTACCATATCCGGATCTAAACAAAAGTCAGGTTCTGTAACGTTTACATAACAAAGGAAAAACATTTGACAATAACATACTGTTTATGCCATATTTCTGATTGGTATAGGAACAAAATATTTTATTTTACTATTCTTTCTGTTTATGGTGGTTTTTGACGGAGCTGAATATTTAACATCATACCAATCGCCAACACCGCCCGTATATTTAAAGGCCGACTTAATTATCGAATTTCCTGATCACATTGTATAAACTGTATTCCATATTATATACCATTTAAAAGAGGAAGCTCCAAAACATTGTATTATCAACTCATTCGGTCAAATACACTGTGAACATGCTGTTTTGTCACGGTGCCTGCACATTTATTTTCAAGTCTTGGAAGTCTTGGTGCTGTTCTGAGAACATGTCAATGGGTCGACACTCCTGTTCCGTATAACGCTAGTAGTTTATTGTTAACCTCCTCAATTTAGGAAAGCATAATTTATATACAAATGACAAATATGTGACCGGCCATATCAAATCCAGTCGTAAGTCGGGATTTTTTTTACCCTGTGCCAATGCATTCTCTTATATATGCGAGTCGACCATAGGTCGCCTCGCATATATAAGAGAATGCATTGGCCTAACAGTTTTTTATAATTATTTTTTTAAATAAATGTTTCTTACATTTTTTAGGACATAAAATAAAAAACATCCATTACTCTGCAGGGAGCCCCACACATATATAGAAGCATATAGAAGAGTGTCGTCAGTTCATGTTTGCCTGGGGCTCTGTATGGGTAAAATTATAAAATTGTTAAAGAATACAAGAACAAATTATTAAAATTGTAAAAATTTGTTAGGCCAATGCATTCTCTTATATATGCGAAGCGACCTATGGTCGACTCGCATATATAAGAGAATGCATTGGCACAGGGTAAAACAAATCCCGACTTACGACTGGATTTGATATGGCGGGTCAAATATTATACTAATTACAATATTAATCTGATTGTGCACCTTTAGTATAACATACCATATTAGCCCACTCAACAACTATTTTTGTAACACATGCGCTGCCATACCCGCAAACAGTTTCCTCCACCCATAACTGTAGCGTATAATTCTGACTTGGTGGTGTCGCCTTGAGGTTTCCAAGAGTCGCTACCGTACCTGAAAGAATAATCATCAACTCTAGTGAAAGCCTATAGAGAATGTGAAAACATTTTCACATTTATTGATAACTAGCTGCGGTACCTGGCGTTGTTCGATGACGAACGTGATGTGACATGCGCTTAGCATGGCATATAGTCAGCAATCTGAAACTCATGATGGTCTTATCAAAACATTTTGGCATCTTTTTAACTCATTGGGAGTAATTTTCAAAAATTTAGAAATTCTACCTTTGGCATTAAATGAATCTTGTTTTTGTGGGGTACGTTCTAAAACTATTTTCAAAATTTTAATAAACCGCTCCAGGGTCCAGCTTCCATTCAAAATTCATGTCATGAGAACGAGGAGCAATTTGTCTGCGAGAAATTGGGACCTTGGTCATCATCACATTTAGCCTCGAATCTTCTTTAATATTCCTAGTAAACAACTCCCCTTTCTTTTGACACCCATACATTTTGTGCACCACCTTCATAATGTGGGGAAATTATATGACGGATAGGTTGTAAGCCATTATTTCTTTCACTCTACTTATGTTGACAAACGGAAAGGCCGTAAGGTCCGTCAGCCAGTGCTCCATTCTGACTTGTTATTGTCATTCCGGAGGGCTAGGTGTGATTTTCGTTGACCCGGGCAGATGTGTTACCTTGTCAGGCACCCATTTACCTGTATTGGTTAACCTATAAAACTATATTTATAAATATCTTTATTTCAGACAATTGTGTCCATATTATTTGTGTTTACATAAGGTATTAAGGTACATACAACATGTCAATTATAGTGTTACCATGGTAATGCATTAGTGACCCTTCTAGTCAGTTAAAAACAATTCATAGTTATCTGTGGTAAACAACACATATTGAATGACTATCATGATAAAGTGACATATGTCTTTTATAGTGAAAATAAACGACCTTTATTGATACTTATTGGTGCCTCTTTAAATCATTTTGAGGTCAGCCGCACCTACCCCGTCACATTCCCTCATATCTTCTGAACTGATAATCCCATGACATTCCCATGACATTCCCCTGGTATAATGACCCGTATGTACCAATTTTCCTATTTGTTTGTTACACACAATAATTGCACTCAAACGCAATTGCAACCCATACAATGTTAAAGTTTAGATGGGTCTGTACTTAATTAAGACATTATGGGACCAGCTCATACTATACTCAACAGAAACTATCCAATAAAAATAATAACTATAAAGAGTTAACTGAACTCACGTAGACAAAGAATATCTTACTATATAAATAAAGCCATCTGTTTATACCACGATCGAATATCTTACTATATAAATAAAGCCATCTGTTTATACCACGATCGAATATCTTACTATATAAATAAAGCCATCTGTTTATACCACGATCGAATATCTTACTATATAAATAAAGCCATCTGTTTATACCACGATCGAATATCTTACTATATAAATAAAGCCATCTGTTTATACCACGATCGAATATCTTACTATATAAATAAAGCCATCTGTTTATACCACGATCGAATATCTTACTATATAAATAAAGCCATCTGTTTATACCACGATCGAATATCTTACTATATAAATAAAGCCATCTGTGTATACCACGTACGAATATCTTACTATATAAATAAAGCCATCTGTTTATACCACGATCGAATATCTTACTATATAAATAAAGCCATCTGTTTATACCACGATCGAATATCTTACTATATAAATAAAGCCATCTGTTTATACCACGATCGAATATCTTACTATATAAATAAAGCCATCTGTTTATACCACGATCGAATATCTTACTATATAAATAAAGCCATCTGTTTATACCACGATCGAATATCTTACTATATAAATAAAGCCAACTGTTTATACCACGATCGAATATCTTACTATATAAATAAAGCCATCTGTTTATACCACGATCGAATATCTTACTATATAAATAAAGCCATCTGTTTATACCACGATCGAATATCTTACTATATAAATAAAGCCATCTGTTTATACCACGATCGAATATCTTACTATATAAATAAAGCCATCTGTTTATACCACGATCGAATATCTTACTATATAAATAAAGCTATCTGTTTATACCACGATCGAATATTTTACTATATAAATAAAGCCATCTGTTTAAATTTTACATTAAATCAACACCTGTTGATTAACGTGCCTACTGTTGATTAAACTTCGCAGAGTGGATTAAATTTTCTCCATACAATTTGAAGGGAAAAGTGTTTATCTATCGCATTGTAAAGATCGTGGCATAAACTTCACAGAGTGGATTAAACTTTCTCCATACAATTTGAACGGAAAAGTGTTTACCCATCGCATTGTAAAGATCGTGGCATAAACAAAATATACGCATAGTGTTTCTGAATAACAAAATTAAATTCCACTCGTGGGATTGGCGATTTACACCATGTAGTTTACGTCGTACATTGAGAACATTATAATTACCATGTTGTTTACGTCGTACATTGAGAACATTATAATTACCATGTAGTTTACGTCGTACATATAGAACATTATAATTACCATGTTGTTTACGTCGTACACAGAGGACATTATAATTACCATGTTGTTTACGTCGTACATAGAGAACATTATAAGTACCATGTTGTTTACGTCGTACATAAAGAACATTATAATTACCATGTTGTTTACGTCGTACACAGAGGACATTATAATTACCATGTTGTTTACGTCGTACATAGAGAACATTTGACTTACCATGTTGTTTACGTCGTACATAGAGAACATTATAATTACCATGTTGTATACGTCGTACACAGATAACATTATAATTACCATGTTGTTTACGTCGTACATAGAGAACATTATAATTACCATGTTGTTTACGTCGTACACAGATAACATTATAATTACCATGTTGTTTACGTCGTACATAGAGAACATTATAATTACCATGTTGTTTACGTCGTACACAGAGAACATTATAATTACCATGTTGTTTACGTCGTACATAGATAACATTATTATTACCATGTTGTTTACATCGTACATAGAGAACATTATAATTACCATGTTGTTTACGTCGTACATATAGAACATTATAATTACCATGTTGTTTACGTCGTACATAGAGAACATTATAATTACCATGTTGTTTACGTCGTACATAGATAACATTATAATTACCATGTTGTTTACGTCGTACATATAGAACATTATAATTACCATGTTGTTTACGTCGTACACAGAGAACATTATAATTACCATGTTGTTTACGTCGTACATAGAGAACATTATAATTACCATGTTGTTTACGTCGTACATAGATAACATTATAATTACCATGTTGTTTACGTCGTACATATAGAACATTATAATTACCATGTTGTTTACGTCGTACACAGAGAACATTATAATTACCATGTTGTTTACGTCGTACATAGATAACATTAGTATTACCATGTTGTTTACATCGTACATAGAGAACATTATAATTACCATGTTGTTTACGTCGTACATATAGAACATTATAATTACCATGTTGTTTACGTCGTACATAGAGAACATTATAATTACCATGTTGTTTACGTCGTACATAGATAACATTATAATTACCATGTTGTTTACGTCGTACATATAGAACATTATAATTACCATGTTGTTTACGTCGTACATACAGAACATTATAATTACCATGTTGTTTACGTCGTACATACAGAACATTATAATTACCATGTTGTTTACGTCGTACATACAGAACATTATAATTACCATGTTGTTTACGCCGTACATAGAGAACATTATAATTACCATGTTGTTTACGTCGTACATACAGAACATTATAATTACCATGTTGTTTACGTCGTACATACAGAACATTATAATTACCATGTTGTTTATGTCGTACATACAGAACATTATAATTACCATGTTGTTTACGTCGTACATACAGAACATTATAATTACCATGTTGTTTACGCCGTACATAGAGAACATTATAATTACCATGTTGTTTACGTCGTACATACAGAACATTATAATTACCATGTTGTTTACGTCGTACATACAGAACATTATAATTACCATGTTGTTTACGTCGTACATACAGAACATTATAATTACCATGTTGTTTACGCCGTACATAGAGAACATTATAATTACCATGTTGTTTACGTCGTACATACAGAACATTATAATTACCATGTTGTTTACGTCGTACATACAGAACATTATAATTACCATGTTGTTTATGTCGTACATACAGAACATTATAATTACCATGTTGTTTACGTCGTACATACAGAACATTATAATTACCATGTTGTTTACGCCGTACATAGAGAACATTATAATTACCATGTTGTTTACGTCGTACATACAGAACATTATAATTACCATGTTGTTTACGTCGTACATACAGAACATTATAATTACCATGTTGTTTACGCCGTACATAGAGAACATTATAATTACCATGTTGTTTACGTCGTACACAGAGAACATTATAATTACCATGTAGTTTACGTCGTACACAGAGGACATTATAATTACCATGATGTTTACGTCGTACATACAGAACATTATAATTACCATGTTGTTTACGTCGTACATACAGAACATTATAATTACCATGTAGTTTACGTCGTACATAGAGAACATTATAATTACCATGTAGTTTACGTCGTACACAGAGGACATTATAATTACCATGATGTTTACGTCGTACATACAGAACATTATAATTACCATGTTGTTTACGTCGTACATACAGAACATTATAATTACCATGTTGTTTACGTCGTACATACAGAACATTATAATTACCATGTTGTTTACGTCGTACATACAGAACATTATAATTACCATGTTGTTTACGTCGTACATACAGAACATTATAATTACCATGTAGTTTACGTCGTACACACAGAACATTATAATTACCATGTTGTTTACGTCGTACACAGAGGACATTATAATTACCATGTAGTTTACGTCGTACACAGAGGACATTATAATTACCATGATGTTTACGTCGTACATACAGAACATTATAATTACCATGTTGTTTACGTCGTACATACAGAACATTATAATTACCATGTTGTTTACGTCGTACATACAGAACATTATAATTACCATGTTGTTTACGTCGTACATACAGAACATTATAATTACCATGTTGTTTACGTCGTACATACAGAACATTATAATTACCATGTAGTTTACGTCGTACATAGAGAACATTATAATTACCATGTAGTTTACGTCGTACACAGAGGACATTATAATTACCATGATGTTTACGTCGTACATACAGAACATTATAATTACCATGTTGTTTACGTCGTACATACAGAACATTATAATTACCATGTTGTTTACGTCGTACATACAGAACATTATAATTACCATGTTGTTTACGTCGTACATACAGAACATTATAATTACCATGTAGTTTACGTCGTACATAGAGAACATTATAATTACCATGTAGTTTACGTCGTACACAGAGGACATTATAATTACCATGATGTTTACGTCGTACATACAGAACATTATAATTACCATGTTGTTTACGTCGTACATACAGAACATTATAATTACCATGTTGTTTACGTCGTACATACAGAACATTATAATTACCATGTTGTTTACGTCGTACATACAGAACATTATAATTACCATGTTGTTTACGTCGTACATTGAGAACATTATAATTACCATGTTGTATACGTCGTACATAGAACACAGGTCTGTATTTTGCACTCATCACTGGCTCAAATACATTCATTTCTTGCATATATTCTGTTGAGTATTATAAGAGATGGTCCCATAAATGGCTGGATTTGGTATACAGCCCCCCTTTAAGCGAAAATGAATTATACTCATACACAATTCGTCTCAGCGCCATTCAATTATGCTGAAGTCAAATTATTTAATAAATGGGATATCGGTCTTCCATTTAGACGTACATTAAGACGCACGTTTTGCATAAATTCAGACAAGAACTGCAACTCATTTTCACTAACGAATTTATCTGAAAGTATTCAGGGGACATGCTAACGACTGTCAACTCTCGTATAACATTTTCCAAAACGTGTTATATATCAATATTTTGTTCAGAATGCTATATCGAAAGTTTGTCTGTCGGCTCGTCGAATATTTTCTAGGCCGCCAAATATTCCAGGTTGTGAAATATAACAGATTTAAAAAATCGATATCCGATAACCGAGCTTTGATTGGTGGGTTCCACGACTCGAATCAAATATTTGTTGTACCCCGAAGCCAGAGAAATAGTAAAATTTAGGAGCGTTAATTCGGATTATGTATACTTAACTAGTAATCACGAGAAACGGACTCGCCACTTCAAGTGTTCTGGTGGAAGCTCGATCCTAGATCAGTTTAATGGTATTTTGAAAATAGTTTTAGAACATACCCCACATGATTGGTTCATGTGAGATACATGCATTTAATTTACAGGAACATGTTGGTACAGGTGGAACCACAATTATGTTTATTTTAATTCTCACGTAGTTAGCTGTTGTATAAAATAGCATTTTACATTTGTTATAGCATCCTATCAAACTGCCTGCAAACTGCATTGAATGGACGTGGTCTTACCATCAGTTTGGGCCTCCATTCTAAGCCCTGCTTCGTCAGCACCTTGTATGTATAGTCGACTTACCATCAGTTTGAGCCTCCATTCTAAGCCCTGCTTCATCTAGCACCTTGTATGTATAGTGGACTTACCATCAGTTTGGGCCTCCATTCTAAGCCCTGCTTCGTCTAGCACCTTGTATGTATAGTCGACTTACCATCAGTTTGGGCCTCCAGTCTAAGCCCTGCTTCGTCTAGCACCTTGTATGTATAGTCGACTTACCATCAGTTTGGGCCTCCATTCTAAGCCCTGCTTCGTCTAGCACCTTGTATGTATAGTCGACTTACCGTCAGTTTGGGCCTCCATTCTAAGCCCTGCTTCGTCTAGCACCTTGTATGTATAGTCGACTTACCATCAGTTTGGGCCTCCATTCTAAGCCCTGCTTCGTCTAGCACCTTGTATGTATAGTCGACTTACCATCAGTTTGGGCCTCCATTCTAAGCCCTGCGTCGTCTAGCACCTTGTATGTATAGTCGACTTACCATCAGTTTGGGCCTCCATTCTAAGCCCTGCTTCGTCTAGCACCTTGTATGTATAGTGGACTTACCATCAGTTTGGGCCTCCATTCTAAGCCCTGCTTCGTCAGCACCTTGTATGTATAGTCGACTTACCATCAGTTTGAGCCTCCATTCTAAGCCCTGCTTCGTCTAGCACCTTGTATGTATAGTCGAATTACCATCAGTTTGGGCCTCCATTCTAAGCCCTGCTTCGTCTAGCACCTTGTATGTATAGTGGACTTACCATCAGTCTGGGCCTCCATTCTAAGCCCTGCTCCGTCTAGCACCTTGTATGTATATTGGGTGACAAGAGGATCTCCGCGGGTCGCCTTGTATGTATAGTGGACTTACCATCAGTCTGGGCCTCCATTCTAAGCCCTGCTCCGTCTAGCACCTTGTATGTATAGTGGACTTACCATCAGTCTGGGCCTCCATTCTAAGCCCTGCTCCGTCTAGCACCTTGTATGTATAGTGGACTTACCATCAGTCTGGGCCTCCATTCTAAGCCCTGCTCCGTCTAGCACCTTGTATGTATAGTCGACTTACCATCAGTCTGGGCCTCCATTCTAAGCCCTGCTCCGTCTAGCACCTTGTATGTATAGTCGACTTACCATCAGTTTGGGCCTCCATTCTAAGCCCTGCTCCGTCTAGCACCTTGTATGTATATTGGGTGACAAGAGGATCTCCGCGGGTCGCCTTGTATGTATAGTCGACTTACCATCAGTCTGGGCCTCCATTCTAAGCCCTGCTCCGTCTAGCACCTTGTATGTATATTGGGTGACAAGAGGATCTCCGCGGGTCGCCTTGTATGTATAGTCGACTTACCATCAGTCTGGGCCTCCATTCTAAGCCCTGCTCCGTCTAGCACCTTGTATGTATATTGGGTGACAAGAGGATCTCCGCGGGTCGCCTTGTATGTATAGTCGACTTACCATCAGTCTGGGCCTCCATTCTAAGCCCTGCTCCGTCTAGCACCTTGTATGTATATTGGGTGACAAGAGGATCTCCGCGGGTCGCCTTGTATGTATAGTGGACTTACCATCAGTCTGGGCCTCCATTCTAAGCCCGGCTTCGTCTAGCACCTTGTATGTATAGTCGACTTACCATCAGTCTGGGCCTCCATTCTAAGCCCTGCTCCGTCCAGCACCTTGTATGTATATTGGGTGACAAGAGGATCTCCGCGAGTCGCCTTGTATGTATAGTGGACTTACCATCAGTCTGGGCCTCCATTCTAAGCCCTGCTCCGTCTAGCACCTTGTATGTATATTGGGTGACAAGAGGATCTCCGCGAGTCGCCTTGTATGTATAGTCGACTTACCATCAGTCTGGGCCTCCATTCTAAGCCCTGCTCCGTCTAGCACCTTGTATGTATATTGGGTGACAAGAGGATCTCCGCGGGTCGCCTTGTATGTATAGTCGACTTACCATCAGTCTGGGCCTCCATTCTAAGCCCTGCTTCGTCTAGCACCTTGTATGTATAGTCGACTTACCATCAGTTTGGGCCTCCATTCTAAGCCCTGCTTCGTCTAGCACCTTGTATGTATAGTCGACTTACCATCAGTTTGGGCCTCCATTCTAAGCCCTGCTTCGTCAGCACCTTGTATGTATAGTCGACTTACCATCAGTCTGGGCCTCCATTCTAAGCCCTGCTTCGTCTAGCACCTTGTATGTATAGTGGACTTACCATCAGTCTGGGCCTCCATTCTAAGCCCTGCTTCGTCTAGCACCTTGTATGTATAGTCGACTTACCATCAGTTTGGGCCTCCATTCTAAGCCCTGCTTCGTCTAGCACCTTGTATGTATAGTGGACTTACCATCAGTTTGGGCCTCCATTCTAAGCCCTGCGTCGTCTAGCACCTTGTATGTATAGTGGACTTACCATCAGTTTGGGCCTCCATTCTAAGCCCTGCTTCGTCTAGCACCTTGTATGTATAGTCGACTTACCATCAGTTTGGGCCTCCAGTCTAAGCCCTGCCTCGTCTAGCACCTTGTATGTATAGTCGACTTACCATCAGTTTGGGCCTCCATTCTAAGCCCGGCTTCGTCTAGCACCTTGTATGTATAGTCGACTTACCATCAGTTTGAGCCTCCATTCTAAGCCCTGCTTCGTCTAGCACCATGTATGTATAGTGGACTTACCATCAGTTTGGGCCTCCATTCTAAGCCCTGCGTCGTCTAGCACCTTGTATGTATAGTCGACTTACCATCAGTTTGGGCCTCCATTCTAAGCCCTGCTTCGTCTAGCACCTTGTATGTATAGTCGACTTACCATCAGTCTGGGCCTCCATTCTAAGCCCTGCTTCGTCTAGCACCTTGTATGTATAGTCGACTTACCATCAGTTTGGGCCTCCATTCTAAGCCCTGCTTCGTCTAGCACCTTGTATGTATAGTCGACTTACCATCAGTTTGGGCCTCCATTCTAAGCCCTGCTTCGTCTAGCACCTTGTATGTATAGTCGACTTACCATCAGTTTGGGCCTCCATTCTAAGCCCTGCTTCGTCTAGCACCTTGTATGTATAGTCGACTTACCATCAGTTTGGGCCTCCATTCTAAGCCCTGCTTCGTCTAGCACCTTGTATGTATAGTGGACTTACCATCAGTTTGGGCCTCCATTCTAAGCCCGGCTTCGTCTAGCACCTTGTATGTATAGTCGACTTACCATCAGTTTGGGCCTCCATTCTAATCCCGGCTTCGTCTAGCACCTTGTATGTATAGTCGACTTACCATCAGTTTGGGCCTCCATTCTAAGCCCTGCTTCGTCTAGCACCTTGTATGTATAGTCGACTTACCATCAGTTTGGGCCTCCATTCTAATCCCTGCTTCGTCTAGCACCTTGTATGTATAGTCGACTTACCATCAGTTTGAGCCTCCATTCTAAGCCCTGCTTCGTCTAGCACCTTGTATGTATAGTCGACTTACCATCAGTTTGAGCCTCCATTCTAAGCCCTGCTTCGTCTAGCACCTTGTATGTATAGTCGACTTACCATCAGTTTGGGCCTCCATTCTAAGCCCTGCTTCGTCTAGCACCTTGTATGTATAGTGGACTTACCATCAGTTTGGGCCTCCATTCTAAGCCCGGCTTCGTCTAGCACCTTGTATGTATAGTCGACTTACCATCAGTTTGGGCCTCCATTCTAAGCCCTGCTTCGTCTAGCACCTTGTATGTATAGTGGACTTACCATCAGTTTGGGCCTCCATTCTAAGCCCGGCTTCGTCTAGCACCTTGTATGTATAGTCGACTTACCATCAGTTTGGGCCTCCATTCTAATCCCGGCGTCGTCTAGCACCTTGTATGTATAGTCGACTTACCATCAGTTTGAGCCTCCATTCTAAGCCCTGCTTCGTCTAGCACCTTGTATGTATAGTCGACTTACCATCAGTTTGGGCCTCCATTCTAATCCCGGCGTCGTCTAGCACCTTGTATGTATAGTCGACTTACCATCAGTTTGGGCCTCCATTCTAAGCCCTGCTTCGTCTAGCACCTTGTATGTATAGTCGACTTACCATCAGTCTGGGCCTCCATTCTAAGCCCTGCTTCGTCTAGCACCTTGTATGTATAGTCGACTTACCATCAGTCTGGGCCTCCATTCTAAGCCCTGCTTCGTCTAGCACCTTGTATGTATAGTCGACTTACCATCAGTTTGGGCCTCCATTCTAAGCCCTGCTTCGTCTAGCACCTTGTATGTATAGTCGACTTACCATCAGTTTGGGCCTCCATTCTAAGCCCTGCTTCGTCTAGCACCTTGTATGTATAGTCGACTTACCATCAGTTTGGGCCTCCATTCTAAGCCCTGCTTCGTCTAGCACCTTGTATGTATAGTCGACTTACCATCAGTTTGAGCCTCCATTCTAATCCCGGCTTCGTCTAGCACCTTGTATGTATAGTCGACTTACCATCAGTTTGGGCCTCCATTCTAAGCCCTGCTTCGTCTAGCACCTTGTATGTATAGTCGACTTACCATCAGTTTGGGCCTCCATTCTAATCCCGGCTTCGTCTAGCACCTTGTATGTATAGTCGACTTACCATCAGTTTGGGCCTCCATTCTAAGCCCGGCTTCGTCTAGCACCTTGTATGTATAGTCGACTTACCATCAGTTTGGGCCTCCATTCTAAGCCCGGCTCCGTCCAGCACCTTGTATGTATAGTCGACTTACCATCAGTTTGGGCCTCCATTCTAATCCCTGCTTCGTCTAGCACCTTGTATGTATAGTCGACTTACCATCAGTTTGGGCCTCCATTCTAAGCCCGGCTTCGTCTAGCACCTTGTATGTATAGTCGACTTACCATCAGTTTGGGCCTCCATTCTAAGCCCTGCTTCGTCTAGCACCTTGTATGTATAGTCGACTTACCATCAGTTTGGGCCTCCATTCTAAGCCCTGCTTCGTCTAGCACCTTGTATGTATAGTCGACTTACCATCAGTTTGGGCCTCCATTCTAAGCCCTGCTTCGTCTAGCACCTTGTATGTATAGTGGACTTACCATCAGTTTGGGCCTCCATTCTAAGCCCGGCTCCGTCTAGCACCTTGTATGTATATTGGGTGACAAGAGGATCTCCGCGAGTCGCCACTTCGATTTTTCCGAGCACAGTTCCAATAGGAGAGTCTTCCGGAAATGTACTGGCAGCATTTGCAGGCGTGAATTTACACGTAGGTAATGTTGTCCCTGCACAAATAAGATACACAGATAAATATACAGACAATAAGATACATAGATAAATATACAGACAATAAGATACATAGATAAATATACAGACGATACCATACATAGATAAATATACAGACAATAAGATACATAGATAAATATACGGACAATAAGAAACATAGATAAATATACAGACGATACCATACATAGATAAATATACAGACAATAAGATACATAGATAAATATACAGACAATAAGATACATAGATAAATATACAGACGATACCATACATAGATAAATATACAGACGATACCATACATAGATAAATATACAGACAATAAGATACATAGATAAATATACAGACGATACCATACATAGATAAATATACAGACGATACCATACATAGATAAATATACAGACAATAAGATACATAGATAAATATACAAACAATAAGATACATAGATAAATATACGGACAATAAGATACATAGATAAATATACAGACAATAAGATACATAGATAAATGTACAGACGATAAGATACATAGATAACTAGAATGCACTCAGAGAGATGCCAACATGCGCAAAAATGTAATAAACAATAATTTAACAAATAATTTCACTGTATTTTACTTAATTTATTTAATTTAATTTAATGTTAGCAAAAAAATACAATTACCATTTCTCATTTCATCACAGATAAAAGGCAAATTACTATATTAATCATTTAAGTAATTAAAACCAATTTCATGTTGCCGAAAGGATGAGACTTTAATATCGATTACATTTTTTTCAGCGGCATATTTTGATTTTCATTTTCCGATAGTCAAAGTTGACCAAAGGAGCAATTATAAGAAATAATTAGTACTATTTTTGTAAATATTGATAGCAGCCAATATGCAACAATAAATATAAATAATTAATCAATAATTAATCAATAACGATCATTTTATGTAATAATAAACTCTTCAAACGGTGTTTGTGTTAACAAATGCGTTTTGTTTTGTGTTACGTCATTCGTCGTATTTGACCCGGAACTCAGCTGAAGGTTAGGCTATTCAGCCTATTGCGTCGAATTACGAAATCGCGTTTTGAATGTCTCTCTTTTCCCGCACGATAAAAAGAGGTCTTCGCACGAACCAAAAATGATAAAACTTCCCAATTATAAGTGAAAATACCCAAATGAAGGAGTCTATGTAGGTCCCGAAGGAGTCTATAGACTCTTTGATGTAGATTTCTGATGGAGAAAATGTAGGTCGATCTATTTTTGTCATAACTCTGACGAATTTTGACCTGTGAGAAAAAATCGAAATCGAGGCCAACTACGAGCATGCCAGTTTTAAATATAGAAACAGGGAATCCTGACAAATGGCGATATCGGCGACAAACAAATAATCGAAAACAACACATAAAATAAACATAGCAAAAACGCGGCACAGTAAAAATGTCAGAACGCCACGAGGTTTTACGTCGTTTTTGGTGACGTCATGGAGTGTGACACCAAGCTACGAACGAATCTGTCTGATCGCCATACTGTTGCGCGAGCGCACGTAAATATACAAACAATAAGAAACATAGATAAATATACAGACAATAAGATACATTGATAAATATACAGACAATAAGATACATCGATTTCATCCCAAAATAGCTGGCTATTAAAACTTTTCCTAAACTTATTCTTAATGGAAACGATCTTCATTTCATTTCGAGCTGTACATATTTTAGTGATCTGCGAATATTCGAGATTCGATTCGATGTCGATATCGGGCACCCGATTCGAGATCGACACCGAAGCGGTCCGCTGATTCGGATATTTTCGAATCGATGTTACTTTGGTGTAGTGTCGTTTTTTTCGTCAACAAACACATGCCAAATGACCTGACATCACAAAAATTGAAGCACACTGTTGCCAAGTAGCCAACGTAGGGTAATTGTGAATGTATTGTGTTCAGAATACACGTGCATTATGCAAATTATGTGCTTCGATCGCAACCCTTGACGGTGATCAATCGCCGCATGTATTTGTAATCTGTATAAATTGTCTACACGGTACTTGATCGCTAGATGCAGAAGTTAACTCAATTGATTTCCATATGTTTAGAACTTCAGATATCCAATTCAGATTATATGAATAAAATTCAATGTCAGCTGTCGTTATGCATGACAAAACATAGAGTGCAATGAACAGAAATCACAGAACAATCGGTCTATTACGTTCTTAAATGGACGTCATTTTATGTGCGACCAAATATCTGCGACACTGTCGGCAGAATTCCTAGAAATGTCCTACATTCAGTTTCTGTTTCCCGGTAAATCGAGCGCGTTGCACCAAGTTACGATCCGTTGAAGTAGTGTATGCACGACAGTTAGCAATTTGAACTACAGTGTCAATGACATAAAATGGTCGTTTTCAATTGCTAGCTGGCACCTACTATAAATATATTTTATTTGCTAACCTGCACCCTATAAATAGAATGGTCGTTTTCAATTGCTAACTTGCACCTACTATAAATAGAATTAGAACTATAGAGTGTTATTTTTGTAAATATATTGATCCCCTGATGTAGTTGGCAGGGGGGGGGGGCCTCCTTTTTAAAAAGGGGGTAAAAATGGGGTAAACAGTTATACTGGTTATATTTAATACTTACAATATGATGATATATATATATATATAATAGTTTCCAGAATAACAATTATCCGTTACAGTTAAGAGTCTTATTCATCATCTGAGATGATGATGATGTCTTTCATAACATCCTGTAGAGTTATACTGTTATCATCCAAATATTGAGAATAACACGGTTCATCGTTCTCCGCATCGTCGTCATCGGCAGCGAACTCTCCGTTATTTACATACTGTTCGTGCGACTGTTCATCATATACCATAACGGTCTCGTCGATGGAATGCCTGACTGGAACATTGGATTTGGAAAACGAGCGCCATCAGGAGAAATTATATTCGCTTCACTAGTCGTCCTCCTGATCTACATTATAAGCATTGTATCGATTGTGAGTTTGAGCTTGAACGGTGCCAACAGTCCACTGTGGATAACCTTATCATCTAGCTGTATTGGATATTTGTTGCCATCACCGAAAATCAAGAAATGGCAGCCACAGCAAACTGTGAACAATTCACCTTGACATTACCATCCAATGCCAGTATGGATACCTTTACAGGCAACACTCTGAGCGAGTACACTGTCCAGTTGCCACAAATAATGGATCTACCGCACGACCAATATGAAGTTGGGCTCAATCGAGTGGTTCTACCAGCTGATTGGAACGAACCGGTTCAGGGTTTATCGGACTTGACCATTACTGATGACAAATCTCCAGCCTGCACCATAATTTGGCGTCAGTGTTAATCGAAAAACAACCCATAAAACCGATTATTACAGTTAACAGAAATGTGGTTGCTGATTGCTGATAGCATTCAAGAGAACAAACCATCTAACCAGGAATCCAAAGATTATCTCACTCTGGAGTATGCTCTTCATTTCCCGCTGAATATGGAAAAGCTAGAAGATCTGCCAAATTTCATATCTACGGTTCAACGGAAAATGATTCAAGTCTATTCAAGAAAAACCAAGAAGGCTATGAACACTAATACACTTTCAGAAAGTATGATCGAACAAGTAGGAGAACAAGAATTTTCCAACCATCAAGATCGGTATCCTGATTTTATCGACAATCTCGTGGACAGTAATATACTATTTACCAAAATCATTTGTTCCGGTGATATTTATTGCATCACATTCTCTGAACTCAGCCAGGCTCAGTCATTGAGAAAATTTGGTCTTATGCTTTCGTTCGGTATGAAACGAAATTCCAATTTAGGTCGCTTATTCAATTTGAAAAACGATTATCAATTAGATTTTAAAAAGCAAGGTGGAAAAATAGCAGATTCGTTTTTCGTGAAATTCGAGAAGACATCAAATTCCAAAATATTCTTTATTTATTGTGACTTGATACAGAATCGTATAGTGGGCGACACTTACGCAAAACTCTTAGCCGTTGTAACGAGAAAACGCGATGAGGGAGTTTTCATGCACGAATTCCGAAATATTGAATACTTTCCTATTCTCGATGCTAAAACGTCGCTTGTTACCGTTAAAATCACAGATGATACTGGAGCTCCAATTCAATTCAAATCCCAAGGTAGAACGATACTCACTCTTCACTGTAGAAGAAAATTGATATAAATAATACCGAACTAGTTTAAGTTCATTAAAGCAAGATGCATGTAGGGCGGTCAATTCCTATTTACGTCGGTCAACGGAATCAACGAGGATATGGCGTCGGAAATTTCTTCAGGAAAATGGCAAGAATCGTATCGCCAAAAAAGCTAGAAAATCCATTCTGTCCAAAGGACTTGAAACAGTGGCGAATGTCGGTCACGATCTTTTAGCTGGCGAAGATTTAAAAAGTGCACTTTCTGACAGAAGTAAACATGCTGCTCGAGATCTCTTATCTGGTGCCACGGAAAATCTTAGCAGAAAGCGTAAAAGCCAGAACAACAGTATTCAACAATCAGAACGATCTAAACAATCGAAGGTTGCGCAACGAAAAAAGAAGAAGAAGAAGAAATCGAGTGATATCTTCTCATAATCATGCATCGACAATCAGAGTGCTGCGGGAAATCAGAAACTGATTTGTTTTCTATGCCACTGACAATCGTTACTATAGAAGATGGCGTATACATCGAGAAACAACCCGCAACCACGGGATACCAATATGATGGTTTACTCGAATTTGCATTCGAAGGACCTACAGGCCATTGGCTCGATCTGACGAAATCGTTCATTCAGTTAGATGTCACCATTACAAAAACAGATGGCACTGATTTTGATAATGGTAACAACGCAGTCCCGACTAACAATTTCCTACACTCGATGTTCGAAAGAGTTGATGTATTATTCAACGCAGAAGTCAGTGAAGGCAGAGGATATCATTACAGGAGTTACATTGAAAATTTACTGTCGTCGTGCAGCGAAAAGTCCTTAGCCAACACAGACATGTTCATCAAACAAAAAGCTGGGACGTTGGATACGCCGTACGATGATGAAACGCGACTGAGGAAAATTACGAACATTACACTGAAGGCAAATAAAACGACACCTAAAATGTTTCAACTAACTGGAAGACTCCATTGCGATACTTTTTTACAAGAAAGACTCATCCTTCCGGGAGTTCAAGTCAGAGTCAAAATGTACAGGACCAAACCAGAATTTGCATTGCAAGGAATGGGTGGACCATTCAAAATTAGTATAGACTCGGCAAACATTTTCGTTAGAACTGTTCAACTTAGTGACACTGAATCAAATTCTATAATGTCGAAACTGATTGCAGGATCTAGAGCATTGTATCCGATTAACAGAGTTTCTCTTACTTCGTTTACTATTGCGCAGGGAAAACAGGGAAAGTTTCACTAATAATAACATGTATCTAGGTGATGCTCAACTTCCAAAACGTGTCATTATAGCTTTTGTTAAAAACAGCTCATATAACGGATCACTCGACAGCTCACCATTCAATTTTAATTCACCATTCACGATCAACGGAAAAAGTGTAATTGGAATTCCTTACAAGCAAAACTTCGGGGATAAACGCTACACCACATCCTACTGTAGTTTCCTGAACTCGATCAATAACGATTACTCTACAGATGATGTAAAAATATCGTATGACGATTTTAGCAACGGTTACAGCACGTTCGGTTTCTATAGAACTGCAGACCAACAAGCTTATTCTGGTGCATTTAGACCGAAGAAAAGAGGAAGTGGAAAACTATTCGTTCAATTTAAACAGGCGTTACCCGACACCATCAACGTTATCGTATATGCAGAGTATGACACTACTATCGAAATAGACAACAATAGAGGTGTGTACAAAGGTTATATATGATGCTTACAACTAACGACACACAACATCTTGCTCAAAGAGATAGAAAAGTTTGGGATATTCTATTTGGAGTACATCTTGTGATCTATTGCCAACACATTTACCAGCTGGTTACGAATTATTGCCAATACTGATCCATCACATAAACCCGGTCAACATTGGATCGTTATCTATAGACCATCAAATGAAAAATTAATTTATTTTGATCCCGTGGCGATAGACCCCCACCTCAATTTTTCAATTTCTTTGAGCAATTTCCAGGCATTGAACTGCATTACTCGACCAAAAAAATTCAATCTATTATCTCTTTTAATTGCGGATTATATTGTTTGTTCTACATGTATTCTATTGCACATAATGTTGATAATCCACTCATATATTTTGAAAATCGAGGCAGATTCAATGATATACTTGTATTGTTGTTCACGCATGTTATATTGGAACCATAATTTCTGTATATAAAATCGCATTGCATAAACACCTTGTTTGTCATTCTTACCCCGACCTTCGTGGGAGATGGCTGACATACTACCATTCTACGGGAAATACAACGTGTTCTCAAATTTCTGCCCTGGAATATTCACTGTTCATAAATTTTTGTTACAACTGTGTCGAGCAATACTACAAGTACCAAAAAGCTCTCTACTTTCACGATGATAAGACAGCTGAGAAAATCATCTCGATATACAATCCTGGACAAGTTAAACAATTCGGAAGAACAGTGAGAAACTTCGATACTGATGTTTGGTCAGATGTTTCCTACACCATAATGAAAATCGGTGTGGAAGCAAAATTCACACAAATCAAAGAATTCGGAGATTGTCTTGTGGCAACCTATCCGAAGATTCCTGCTGAAGCATCACCTACGGAACTTAATTGGGGAATCGGATTCTCTTCTTCAGATCCACGTGCATATGATCAAGAGAAATGGATCGGTGACAATCTTCATGGAAAACTTCTTATGGATATCAGAAACAAGCTTATCAATGAACATTATCCTCATATTCATTCAGGATAAAACATTAATTGTATCTGTTTTATTTTTTGCCTCCCCCATTTTAAACCCCATCCCCTTTAAAAAAGGGGAGGGGGTGGGGGCGCGCTTTTGGTGTCAACATCAGGTCAATGAGGTCATATTTACACTCGTACTGTAGTACAATATTCTATTTATAGTAGGTGCAAGTTAGCAATTGAAAACGACTATTCTATTTATAGGGTGCAGGTTAGCAAATAAAATCTATTTATAGTAGGTGCAAGTTAGCAATTGAAAACGACTATTCTATTTATAGGGTGCAGGTTAGCAAATAAAATCTATTTATAGTAGGTGCAAGTTAGCAATTGAAAATGACTATTCTATTTATAGGGTGCTGGTTAGCAAATAAAATCTATTTATAGTAGATGCAAGTTAGCAATTGAAAACGACCATTTTATGTCATTGACACTGTAGTTCAAATTGCTAACTGTCGTGCATACACGGCTACTCGTTGATAACCAAACTCCATGCAGCGCACTCTACGTTATCACTGCGATATGTAAGCGCCACAAGGATGGTACTTTGCGGATCTATACATATATTTTTATATATCGTCGGAACTATATTTAGTCACCTATTATCTTATTTTGACCACCACAAGTTTGCAATAATGGTAATTCTTTCAATATGAACTGAGCCAGACATAGACAATTTTAATCCTAAAACATAAGAACTGAGAACATGTAAGAAATCCCACCAAATGTCATTATGGCAGTGGTATTTCAGCGGAGCGATGGGAGATAACTCTGCTTGGAGTTTGGTTGATAACATTTAACACTTTTAATTTATGTCTGTTTTCTAGGACCCCCTCCATGAAGACAACTATACTGTGAATGTGGGATATAGGTGTTTTGTCTATTGTGGGTTGAAAAGTTTAACAGATAACTATCATTGCAATTATATAGATGAACGGTGTACCCATGTCCAAGTGTGTCAAATCTGTATTATCTTTAACCCTTTACCCAACAAACCGGCCAAAACCGGCCAAATAAAGCTTCAACAGCCTAAAATATCTTCGGTCTGTCTCAATAGAACCATACAAATATGGATATCATTGGAACCGGCTCCTTGACCACATTGTGATAGTTACAGTTATGCCCTGTGCCAATGCATTCTCTTATATATGCGAGTCGACCATAGGTCGCCTCGCATATATAAGAGAATGCATTGGCCTAAAAAAAATCCTTTTTTAACACTTTTTACCATTTTTTCTTACATTCTTTAACAATTTTATAATTTTTAATGTGTTAAGCCAATGCATTCTCTTATATATGCGAGGTGACCTATGGTCGACTCGCATATATAAGAGAATGCATTGGCACAGGCCCGTTCTGTTGGGTAAAGGGTTAATGTAGACGAGTGACTTCCATTTCATGGGGTCTGTGATACGTTTATTGAATTGCCTTAATGTGTCCCACTGTCACTTCTTGGTGTTGCGTTCGTCGGACACAGCTAGATAGAAATCCAATGCAACATATCCCAAACCCTCCATGATATTGAGAATGACTTGCCTATGTCATGATTATCCAAAACAAAAAACACAAGTTCCCTACGGATGTTTATGGAGATTAACACTGTTATACAGTATCTAGTGAATTTTGCAGTTTTTTGTCATGATACACGAAAATAAATACTTGTAAACAATGTCAATCGCTAGCTGATTCGATTCGAGATTCGATCCAAAATTCCGATTCGCAGATCCCTAACATATTTGGGGCATATACTCAATGGAGACTTGTCCGATGACGACGATATCATGCGCCAATATCGATCCATTTGTTCTCGTTCAAACATTTTGTTTAGAAAATTTAATAATTTAATGTTCCTATACTGTAAAAATATATTTATTTCAAATGCATATCTCTTCTGTGTATTGTTCTCAGTTGTGTGTTAAAGATGCGGGCGGCGTTGGCGGTGGGTATGTTAAGATGCGGGCGGCGTTGGCGGTGGGTATGTTAAGATGCGGGCGGCGTTGGTGGTGGGTATGTTAAGATGCGGGCGGCGTTGGCGGTGGGTATGTTAAGATACGGGCGGCGTTGGCGGTGGGTATGTTAAGATACGGGAGGCGTTGGCGGTGGGTATGTTAAGATGCGGGCGGCGTTGGCGGTGGGTATGTTAAGATGCGGGCGGCGTTGGCGGTGGGTATGTTAAGATGCGGGCGGCGTTGGCGGTGGATATGTTAAGATGCGGGAGGCGTTGGTGGTGGGTATGTTAAGATGCGGGCGGCGTTGGCGGTGGGTATGTTAAGATGCGGGCGGCGTTGGCGGTGGGTATGTTAAGATGCGGGCGGCGTTGGCGGTGGGTATGTTAAGATGCGGGCGGCGTTGGCGGTGGGTATGTTAAGATGCGGGCGGCGTTGGCGGTGGTTATGTTAAGATGCGGGCGGCGTTGGCGGTGGGTATGTTAAGATGCGGGCGGCGTTGGCGGTGGGTATGTTAAGTTGCGGGCGGCGTTGGCGGTGGGTATGTTAAGATGCGGGCGGCGTTGGCGGTGGGTATGTTAAGATGCGGGCGGCGTTGGCGGTGGGTATGTTAAGATGCGGGCGGCGTTGGCGGTGGGTATGTTAAGATGCGGGCGGCGTTGGCGGTGGGTATGTTAAGATGCTGGCGGCGTTGGCGGTGGGTATGCTGTTAAAATATTCACCTCCGTCAAAAACCGCCATAAACAGAAGGAATAGTAAGATATAGACATACTCTGTTCTTATGCCAATCAGAAATATGGCATAAACAGTATGTTATTGTCAAATTTTTCCCATTTGTTATGTAAACAAAAGTAAAAAACGTTACATTTCCTGGCTTTTGTTTAGATCCGGATATGGTAAACATAAAGAGCGTTCTTTGTTACTGTTTTCCTGATATGGAAATAATGAGCGTTTATATCATTTGTGTGTGATTAACAAATAGAATTACGCCGTGTTATGTAAACAGAAACACAACTTGTGTAACACGAGTAGACTTGTTCACGTACACCATCGTACGTCTTGACGACAATTACGCGCTGATTATGTTTGGCATATGAGCGGAACTCTATATATTTTGGTATTCCTTCTGTTGATGGCGATTTGAACAAATAAATGTTTCTGCAACGAACGCCGCCCGTGCCTTTAACTTCTCTATATAATGTTACAATAGGTTAATTGTAATAATGCTTATAGAAATATGGGTTACGAAAGATCTTATAGTGCAAGCAGAATATATGTGTAGTAATGGATGTGTTCTTTACCTATGTTGTTACGAAAGCTTGAGTATGGTTTTCGTCAGAGGGTGTATCAATCCGATTCTTTACCTATGTTGTTACGAAAGCGTGACTATAGTTTTCGAGAGAGGGTGTATCAATCCGATTCTTTACCTATGTTGTTACGAAAGCTTGTGTATGGTTTTCGTGAGATGGTGTATCAATCCGATTCTTTACCTATGTTGTTACGAAAGCGTGAGTATGGTTTTCGTGAGAGGGTGCATGTATCAATCCGATTCTTTACCTATGATGTTACGAAAGCGTGAGTATGGTTTTCGTGAGAGGGTGTATCAATCCGATTATTTACCTATGTTGTTACGAAAGCGTGTGTATGGTTTTCGTGAGAGGGTGTATCAATCCGATTCTTTACCTATGTTGTTACGAAAGCGTGAGTATGGTTTTCGTGAGAGGGTGTATCAATCCGATTCTTTACCTATGTTGTTACGAAAGCGTGACTATAGTTTTCGAGAGAGGGTGTATCAATCCGATTCTTTACCTATGTTGTTACGAAAGCTTGTGTATGGTTTTCGTGAGATGGTGTATCAATCCGATTCTTTACCTATGTTGTTACGAAAGCGTGAGTATGGTTTTCGTGAGAGGGTGCATGTATCAATCCGATTCTTTACCTATGCTGTTACGAAAGCGTGAGTATGGTTTTCGTGAGAGGGTGTATCAATCCTATTATTTACCTATGTTGTTACGAAAGCGTGTGTATGGTTTTCGTGAGAGGGTGTATCAATCCGATTCTTTACCTATGTTGTTACGAAAGCGTGAGTATGGTTTTCGTGAGAGGGTGTATCAATCCGATTCTTTACCTATGTTGTTACGAAAGCGTGAGTATGGTTTTCGTGAGAGGGTGTATCAATCCGATTCTTTACCTATGTTGTTACGAAAGCGTGAGTATGGTTTTCGTGAGAGGGTGTATCAATCCGATTCTTTACCTATGTTACGAAAGCGTGAGTATGGTTTTCGTGTGAGGGTGTATCAATCCGATTCCTTACCAATGTTGTTACGAAAGCGTGTGTATGATTTTCGTGAGAGGGTGTATCAATCCGATTCTTTACCTATGTTGTTACGAAAGCGTGAGTATGGTTTTCGTGAGAGGGTGCATGTATCAATCCGATTCTTTACCTATGTTGTTACGAAAGCGTGAGTATGGTTTTCGTGAGAGGGTGTATCAATCCGATTCTTTACCTATGTTGTTACGAAAGCGTGTGTATGGTTTTCGTGAGAGGGTGCATTTATCAATCCGATTCTTTACCTATGTTGTTACGAAAGCGTGTGTATGGTTTTCGTGAGAGTGTATGGTTTTCGTGAGAGGGTGTATCAATCCGATTCTTTACCTATGTTGTTAGTATGGGTATGGTTTTCGTGAGAGGGTGTATCAATCCGATTCTTTACCTATGTTGTTAGTATGGGTATGGTTTTCGTGAGAGGGTGTATCAATCCGATTCTTTACCTATGTTGTTAGTATGGGTATGGTTTTCGTGAGAGGGTGTATCAATCCGATTCTTTACCTATGTTGTTAGTATGGGTATGGTTTTCGTGAGAGGGTGTATCAATCCGATTCTTTACCTATGTTGTTAGTATGGGTATGGTTTTCGTGAGAGGGTGTATCAATCCGATTCTTTACCTATGTTGTTAGTATGGGTATGGTTTTCGTGAGAGGGTGTATCAATCCGATTCTTTACCTATGTTGTTAGTATGGGTATGGTTTTCGTGAGAGGGTGTATCAATCCGATTCTTTACCTATGTTGTTAGTATGGGTATGGTTTTCGTGAGAGGGTGTATCAATCCGATTCTTTACCTATGTTGTTAGTATGGGTATGGTTTTCGTGAGAGGGTGTATCAATCCGATTCTTTACCTATGCTGTTAGTATGGGTATGGTTTTCGTGAGAGGGTGTATCAATCCGATTCTTTACCTATGCTGTTAGTATGGGTATGGTTTTCGTGAGAGGGTGTATCAATCCGATTCTTTACCTATGTTGTTAGTATGGGTATGGTTTTCGTGAGAGGGTGTATCAATCCGATTCTTTACCTATGTTGTTAGTATGGGTATGGTTTTCGTGAGAGGGTGTATCAATCCGATTCTTTACCTATGTTGTTACGAAAGCGTGTGTATGGTTTTCGTGAGAGGGTGCATTTATCAATCCGATTCTTTACCTATGTTGTTAGTATGGGTATGGTTTTCGTGAGAGGGTGTATCAATCCGATTCTTTACCTATGTTGTTAGTATGGGTATGGTTTTCGTGAGAGGGTGTATCAATCCGATTCTTTACCTATGTTGTTAGTATGGGTATGGTTTTCG
This sequence comes from Siphonodentalium dalli, assembly GCA_032622095.1. Classification (NCBI taxonomy): domain Eukaryota; kingdom Metazoa; phylum Mollusca; class Scaphopoda; order Gadilida; family Siphonodentaliidae; genus Siphonodentalium; species Siphonodentalium dalli. Next base: position 210,350,566 of record CP136069.1, read on the forward strand.
TGAGAGGGTGTATCAATCCGATTCTTTACCTATGTTGTTAGTATGGGTATGGTTTTCGTGAGAGGGTGTATCAATCCGATTCTTTACCTATGTTGTTAGTATGGGTATGGTTTTCGTGAGAGGGTGTATCAATCCGATTCTTTACCTATGTTGTTAGTATGGGTATGGTTTTCGTGAGAGGGTGTATCAATCCGATTCTTTACCTATGTTGTTAGTATGGGTATGGTTTTCGTGAGAGGGTGAATCAATCCGATTCTTTACCTATGTTGTTAGTATGGGTATGGTTTTCGTGAGAGGGTGTATCAATCCGATTCTTTACCTATGTTGTTAGTATGGGTATGGTTTTCGTGAGAGGGTGTATCAATCCGATTCTTTACCTATGTTGTTAGTATGGGTATGGTTTTCGTGAGAGGGTGTATCAATCCGATTCTGTACCTATGTTGTTAGTATGGGTATGGTTTTCGTGAGAGGGTGTATCAATCCGATTCTTTACCTATGTTGTTAGTATGGGTATGGTTTTCGTGAGAGGGTGTATCAATCCGATTCTTTACCTATGTTGTTAGTATGGGTATGGTTTTCGTGAGAGGGTGTATCAATCCGATTCTTTACCTATGTTGTTAGTATGGGTATGGTTTTCGTGAGAGGGTGTATCAATCCGATTCTTTACCTATGTTGTTAGTATGGGTATGGTTTTCGTGAGAGGGTGTATCAATCCGATTCTTTACCTATGTTGTTAGTATGGGTATGGTTTTCGTGAGAGGGTGTATCAATCCGATTCTTTACCTATGTTGTTAGTATGGGTATGGTTTTCGTGAGAGGGTGTATCAATCCGATTCTTTACCTATGTTGTTAGTATGGGTATGGTTTTCGTGAGAGGGTGCATGTATCAATCCGAAAACATCATTTTAAAGGACCACTTAAGCTCTTTCTCCTTAGAGGCCGAAATGTCAATTCTGACCACTACCATCGGACGGTTCTCGTTGCCCCGCTTTTCCGCCCGAGACGCCGATCCATCGATTTTCGACCGATTTCCGTTTTTCAGCGTTTCCGATTCGGACGCCAGTCACCGTTATTTTTTTATAGTGCCTTGATATACGGTTTAATACAGGCAATTCTTTAAAGATTGGCCATTTATAAATGAAAAATCCGTACCTAAATTTTCAATAATTAATGGTCAATCCGACCACGCGTCGCACGCGTGGTCGATTGTCCATTTAGAAAGAACCATTAACGCTAACCATTTAATTTAATTTGTTTTAACTAAATAACGGAGATAGTTGAAGAAGTGTTTTTAACGAAATAACGGAGATAGTTGAAGAAGTGTTTTTGACGAAATAACGGAAATATTTGAATAAGTGTTTTTAAAGAGCGTTACCCCAAGATATAGAAGAATTGGACTTATATTTCACCAGAGTTGATCTATGGTGGTGTTGCAATTTCTCATACAAATCGCCGTTATTTAGTAAAGGTAAATTCTTTATATGGTTATACTTCAGATTAAATATGAAGCTAACATGCAGGATTATCTATATATGTCGTGATTTAGTGGACAATCCCAAGCTCGCGTGCCATGCGTGGTCGGATTGACCATTAGTTAATGAAAATTTATGTTCGGATTGGACAATCGTATGCGCATTATTAACAGCACATGCCATACAATATGATAAAAATACTATAATTCATCACCATTTTGTAACATCTGTGTCTCAGAAGGTGCCCATAGAATATTATAAAATAGCTGAAATCATAAAAGCATTTTCCCCGTTATGGCTCCCAGAAATGAACATTATTAAAGGGATACTGTACCCAAATGTTGTTGTTGGTTTCTTTAGTCTCTGAGTTGTAGAAGAAGGTAACCAGATTTCTATTATTTGAAAGTCTGTTGAGTACGAAGCAATGTTACGGATGGCAGATTAGCCGGAATGCGAAAGCACCAATTGTCGTTGTCGAGTAATTTGTCGACAGTTTTCAAGCAAATGTATCAAATAAATGTTATATAATATGCACACTAGTCCCATATACTCATTAAGTGACTGTGTGGTCATTAATCGGTGATTGTCTTGAGTTTACGCCCAGTATCAACCTATTTTTAACACGATCATGTGTGCCACGCTTTACCCAATCCACTACCCGTGAATTATTTTGATTACGTCTTGTACACGGAAATTCGTAATTTAATTTATGACTCCAGCCTTAAGTTAAATTTATATCAAATTATTAACTTTGATTTTAAGAAATCATATTAACCTGAACGTTTATAGAATACATCTTCGACTCAAATTACTTAGTTTTTTATAATTATATTATCGATATTAGAATATACGCATAGTGTTTCTGAATAACAAATTTAATCGACGAGTGGGATTGGCGATTTACACCACGAGCTTCAGCGAGTAGTGTAAATCGCCAATCCCACGAGTGGATTAAATTTGTTATTCAGAAACACTATGCATATATTTTGTCTATGCCACGATCTTTACAATGCGATGGATAAACACTTTTCCGTTCAAATTGTATGGAGAAAGTTTAATCCACTTGGCGAAGTTTATGCCACGATCTTTACAATGCGATGGATAAACACTTTTCCGTTCAAATTGAATGGAGAAAGTTTAATCCACTCTACGAAGTTTAATCAACAGTAGGCACGTTTAATCAACAGGAGTTGATTAAATGTAAAATTTAAACAGATGGCTTTATTTATATAGTAAGATAGGCGATCGTGGTATAAATCGTTGTTATCACCGGGAATTTATTGAAAATGGTATACATTACCCCTTTAAGAGGTTATTAGAGACACAACGTGCGTGGCTGGCCACTAGAGGAGTCGATTGCCTCAGGATGTGTAGGTAAGGGTAGCGCCCGAGATGTTTGAAAAGATCGAGTGATCTTCTCCTTCATCCCACAGTTTGTTGTTTGAAGGTATTGTACATAGAATAAAAACGTCATGTCTGGACACGGCAAAAGTTGAATTTAATTGAATTAAATGTTATATCTTGAATTGAATTGATTTGAATTGAGTTGTTAGGGGAAGAGCCCGCGAGCTTTAATAAGGGGTATGGGGGAGTCCGATGTGTCCCTTTGATGTTTTTGTTGTTGCTGAGCGAGTCGGGGTGTGTTTACGTTGCTGTAGATCTTTATACAGATCTGTGTGAAGTCACATGTCACAACATGATTACTGATAATGAACGCGGGCTCATCAGCACTCCCGCAATTGACAATTCGCTATGAGTTGTGTCAGTTTAGGCCAGACAAAAAAAATTCAACTATTAGCAGACCAAAGCAGTTTATTTTATATAACTGAGTGCATGTACTAAGGTATTACCAAACTCCAAGAAGAACAAATATTAATAAGCTATACTGTATAGTAAACACTTTACTTTAAGTACTGTTTCGCCACACACAACAGCACGCTGCACACATGTTCTCGCTAACACAGTGTGAAATACATGCGTTGAAATGACAAAGAAAGATTAAGCACATTCGCCAAATCCGAGTAACATTTAATCAAATCAGATTGGCCTGTCGGGATGATAAAACCCATCTTCAAAGGATCCGGGGACCCAAATTTACCTGAATCATATAGAGGAATCACCCTTCTAAGTTGTTTTGCTAAACTGTTTACATCCGTTATTAATAATCGAATATCGTCGTTTGCAGAAGACAATGACCTAGTAGATAAAATTCAGACAGGTTTTCGTAAGGGTCACTCAACAGTAGATAATATATGTATTCTACATGCTCTAATAAACGTATACCTACAGAGCGGACGGAAGATTTATTGTACTTTTATTGATTTCCGCAAAGCATTTGATACTGTATGGAGAGATGCTCTATGGTTGAAACTTATGCAAGCAGATATAAACGGTAAGATACTACAGGTAATACGAAGCATGTACGACAATATAAAATTATGTGTGAAAAATAATAATTCGCAATCAGACTTCTTTATCAGCCAGATTGGTTTATTTCAAGGTGAACCAATGTCACCTCTTTTATTTTCTTTGTTTGTGAACGATATACAAAGTTTTCTGAGCGACTGTGCAATCTCAAACTTGAACTATTTTGATGAGAAATACTTTGAACATATTGGCTGTTTTATAAATATATTGTGTTTATCATATGCAGATGATACCGTGATCCTCTCAGACTCGGAGGACAATATGCATCGTGCACTTTCAGCATTCGCTGATTATGCCGTGGCATGGAATCTGCAAGTTAATACAATGAAAACGAAAATGGTAATTTTTACAAACAAATGGTCAAAGAACTTACCAATATTCACTTATAGGGGCCAAGAAATACAAATTCTAAAAGAATTTAAATACCTCGGTATTAAATTATTTTACAATGGTAGATTCTGTCAATCGATTAAGCAGACCCAGAATACAGCAACGAGAGCAATGTATGGCCTTTTGAATAGAATAAGAAAGCTGCAGCTGCCTCTAGATATTATGTTTAAATTGTTTGACTCTATGATTATGCCGATTATGCTGTATGGTGGTGAAGTTTGGTGTTTCGAGAAAACTCAAATTTTGGAGACCATACATCTTAAATTCTGCAAAATTATCACAACAATGAAGTCTAGCACACCAAACTACATGGTATATGCAGAATTGGGGAGATACCCCGTAATGATCGAAATTAAGTGCCGAGCAATATCATATTGGTCAAAACTAGTATCGCACGAAGGATCAGAATTAGCTAAAAATGTATTCCTTCTACTCAGGTATCTCAATGATGGTGATGCCATACTACAAAACAAGATTAAATGGATTTCGTTTATCAAAGAAACTCTGCGAGAAGTAAATATGGAAAGTGCGTGGCAGAATCAGTCACCACTAAGCAAGACAGACATGAAACACATGAAAGCGAATTTAATAGAGCAACACACATGTTGCCTCTTCGGCAATCTAAATATGTCTATTTCAAGCTGTGCCATATTTTATCGAAACATAAAGGATTCTGTCAGATTGAGCCGATACTTAGTATATATGCCATGTCATCTAGCTACGTATTTACTGAAATTTAGAACAGCCAATCACAGACTACCGGTAGAGCAATGCAGATGGAATGAAAGTGCATGTAAAGACACGAAATGCCCGTTATGTGGCGAAAATGTATGTGATGAATACCATTTTGTTATTTTGTGTACTGAACTCAACGATCTGCGAGAAACCTATATACCGAAGTATTACTGGGAAAACCCTAACAGAAATAAATTCTACAGACTGCTGTCACTGCTTAACATAAGTATATTGAAAAGCGTGAGCATTTTCTTAAAATTAGCATTTATAAAGTTACCATGAAGCAAGTATTACATTATATTATATATAATGTAAATATTATATGAAACCATTTCAGAAAACATATTCCCAAATGTATTAGCATTATTTGTATTTATTATCAATATCATATAATATGATGAACTCATTTATTGATATATATGTATGTTGTGTATTGTTTGTATAATGTTGTGTAAATAAGTTGTATGGCATGTTGCAACTTAGATGTTGACTTTGCTAATAAACAATTCAATTAAAAAAAAAAATACCTTGGCGTTGACTCATAACGGATACGATTTTTGCTCACACGAACGAATACCGTTTTCTTTCTGTGTGCATTTCTATATCAACCCGTTTACATTAGTGTGCGTGTAGAACTGTATACAGATCTACAGCAATGTAAACATGCCCTCAGACAAGCCCCAGCTGAGTCGTTATTTGGTGGGAGAATCTTGATTCAGAATCCTAAACCAATTACGGGGCGGTGCTAAATCGAGATTACACGAATTTCTAGGTCAGATTTTGAAATCCACGTGGTCTCCGATACTATGTTTAATGTTCTACCACCGTCAAACATGGCTCATGTATTTGTCACAAGTATAATTTGTATCTTATATTTATAATGCTCATGTTTGTTGTGAAAGTCATGCTTTTCTTCTATGTGTACACTGTTAGAAAAAATACCGTCGCTTTAACGGTCTGAGACCGCGCAACATCGCTGCCAACATTTGACCATTAAACATACGGTCAGGCCGTAGCATTGTCCATGGTATAAAACCGTTTAATAACTGGCAGACCGTAACCAATAAATTTCAGACCGTTGTATTTTTTACGGTTCAGCACCGTTTAATTAATATCAAGAGCGTAACTAATAAAGGTCAGACCAATGGTATTTTTCATGGGTCAATACCAATTTTTTGCTCTTTATTTGCTAATTTACCATATAATTAGCCAGGTTCCCATGGTGACAATATGCTGTCCCGGTATGCATTACGATTCATATGTTTTTGAATGGTCGAAACTAGTATTATTCGTAACTGAAAAATACATCTTGGTTCTTATGTTACGATCATAGTTTTGATGAAATGTAAATCCTCAATGCATAAAGTGATAGTCAATACTTATGAAACTTTGCAGTTTGCAGAGGATCAAGTTTGTTATCTGCCTCGTAGAATTTAATCCGGAAAAGGCTGCGCACGCGTAATGTGTTCGCCTTTCACTAACTACTGTATAAATATGGCTGTAAATAAAAAACGATACTAGTAATAGCTGATAAGCCAACCCATCACTATTCAGTTATGAGTAATACTAATTTCGAACATTCTAAAACACGAATCGGCATGCCCTTTAAGCCATAAAAAGAACAAAGCTACATGTTTCCACAGTTAAAACTCAAATTTATGTACATGTAAAAGTAAAATATCTTAATGGCATACTTTTTGGTAACATATAAGGTGTGAAATTGTCCAGTCACATGTAAACACAGTTTGTGTTTTAACAGGTGAATCCGTACATCATGACAATACAGTACCAATCAGAAGAAGTGGTATTTTTAGGCGCACCTTTATTGCGATATTGAGCGTGCTTAATTTAGAAACACTCGTGATTATAGCACAATACCAAAAAATATGTCGTGCTTGTTATTGCAATATTGAACTTAAAATATTGCGATACTAAGTGCGCTAGTATACAGACCCGATAGTGTTATATTTATATTAGATAAATACTGTGCATATAGTGTACATATAGTGTACATATAGCATTTACAACTATAATGATATACATATCTAAACATTGTTGTCTCTATTTATACAATAAACAATATAGAAGAAGCAATAATTTGATTTAAATGTCACAATTTTGAGCGCAAGATGTCGCAATATTAAGTGCAAAATATTGAGATATTAAGTGCAAAATATTGCAATAATATCACAAGCGATATGCTTATAACCGTTTCCACTTGTAATATTATTGCGATATTGGGCGCGAAAATAGTTCGCTTAATATATCACTTCTTTCGACTGGTACTGTATATATCAATAACAGCTGGTTGGGATTGGAACCTTCAAGACAACAGCAGATCCCATAATAACTGTGCGCAATGACTTGGCGACAATGTTCTCCTGTAGTCGCACATTTTCCATAAAATTTTAAAGCATGATGCATCAAACTGTATACTGGTATCACAACACTTAGTATCAATATCAGTGAGTCAGCCAAAGATAGTTTGATAAGAACATCCAACCAATAGTGTACTCCCAGTAAATTGTCGAAATAACTTGACGATAACATGGCGAATGATGACAATGTCTCATATCCACACGTTTGAATGAAAATTAATGAACACGGGATGAATTGGTCCGTGTAATTGTAAATTTGGAATTGTAGATATGTAATCATCCGTCACTGCGTGCGTCAGTTCTTTGTTTACGGTGTTGTTGTTGTTGTTGACATTGAAGCTCTTCTGAATTACACTGGTTCGCACCGTACATGTACATGTATATCCTCTATTGTAAATGTACATGAATGTGCTTTGAAACAATCAGATTCTGAACACTGTCAACTGGATTGTCAACATTCTAATAGTAATAGCTGCTCGTTGAGTCGTTGTTATTATTTTCACTATTGGTTGACATCGAAGCTCGTGTTAATTGTACCTGTATCCTCTTGTGTCAGTAAATGTGCCAGTGTTGTGATACTAAGTCACAACACAGCACTGAGTCGAATGAAGTCAGACCGTGGATCATGCCATGAATGATGAATCGATTGGAATGAATCTCTGCTCTCGAATTTAGTGGAAATTGTCAATGATTAAGCCGATTTTCGCAGAATTGAAATTTGTCCGGTTATCAAAGGAACCGAAATCAGTCTATCACCTGTCCACAATCGAACAGTTTCCCAAATACAATAGTTTACGATCAAATATGCATTGCCAAAGAAAAATGGCGAAGCAATGAGCTGTGCTAAAGCGGAAATTTAACCCGTAATTCGTACGGTTCGGCAAAACACATAATGAATGCCGGATAAATAATATATATTAATTATATTAAATATCAGCAGAGTAAGATGCAGTCATACTGTATGGAGTAATTGCCGTATATAATATCGTCGCCGATAAATATACCATTGAATTTTAAGGCATGACATTGAATCACGAAAATATTTAATTTAGACAATTTTCATGGGCACATAAAATAACGGTATGGAACCGTCAAACTGATGTAACGTTATGTGACCGTCGATTATGACGGCCCGAAACAGTCGAATTGTCAGTAATTTATAACAGTGTATATACATGGCACCTGATTAGCTGCCAATCCGACGTAATCGCATTTTTGTCAAGTTAAAGTGTGTTTATTGATGAGGGCAAGCATTTCTAACAGCTCTAGATCTCCTGAATCAAATTCCGAAGACGTTGTGGAGAACACACGAAACTTGTCAGTTGTACAGGGACGTGGCGACAGGGGTTGTTTGTGGTGTTTCGAACCCCCCCCCCCCGAATAATTTTCTTAGCTATACATTCATTCGTGTACGTGAGGCAAATCAGGATTCTTTTGACTAACTATTTCAAATAATGATACGTACAAGCCAGCAAACGCAACAAACAAACCCGATTTTAATACATATACAAATTATGACTAACTCGGAGGAGGGGGTGACCGGTGATCTGTATATATATTCAACTTGTTTGTTTTGGTAGTCATGTTGCTTTGCCATTACTAATTATTTATTTTTCAGTGTAATAACATATGGGAGAGGGGTACAATTAAGTGAGTCAGCACTTATCCTCCAATCCCATTGTCTGTATAAACAAATGTATGTGTTATATATCATGTATTATCTAAATTTTAGAAAGAAATATGTTTAAACTAAAATTTGGTACATTTCCAGTAGTCGGAAATTTCATGACTGACACAACATTAGTTGGATATTATTTTGACACCATATATAGGTTGGAATTGTTCTCATTGTTTGATTTTTCAACCAGTAAAAGTTGGTAATTTTCCAATCTAAGGGTGTGTCAGGTTAGATATTTCAATCAGGGGGGGGGGGGGTGCAGTGAGAAACCTCTAGCCACGTCCCTGTATAACGTGTACGTGTGGGTACTTAATCAATAAATTTCCACAATGTAGTTCTAGGATCCTAGAATAAGCTTTACATTTGTGTTTGTGCGATTGGAAGATCGCCGTTCACGTGCGGTCACAAGACCACAACATTATCTTCATGGACAAAACATGTTTTTCTATATATAAAGAATTATACAGAATTATAACGAATTATAAAGAATTATAAAGAATTATGACGAATTATAAAAAACTATAACGAATTGTAACGAATGTTAACGAATTATATCGGATTATAACGAATTGTAAAGAATTATAACCAATTATAACGAATTATAACGAATTGTAACGAATTATAACGAATTATAACGAACTATAACAAATTACAACGAATTGTAACGAATTGTAACTAATTATAACGAATTATAAAGAATTATAACGAATTATAACGAATTGTAACGAAATATAACGAATTTATTGCATACTAATTGCAGTGTGTACATGTATACTCACTCGGGTTTACTTCCACTTTGATCGGGAATCCGACCATTGATGGTGTATTTTTGTCTGCGGTCCATGGACTCTCAGTAAAGCCTGAGACTGGCACTCCGACAGTGGGCGCAGGCATTTTCAACTTCATCTTCACAGAGCCTATAAGATCGGGGTTGTATCCAGGCGGTGACGCGAGGAGGTACTCCAGTAAATTACCGTAGCTGAGAATAGACATTAATTAGCTATAGGTTATCGGCCGCAATATGTAGAACGCTGCCCGCGTAATAAGTAACAAAAAGTCGGCCAATAAGTAGAAAACGCGGCCAATAAGTAACAAAAAGTCGGCCAATAAGAAGAAAACGCGGACAATAAGTCAAGGTAACGTAAATGACGTAATACGTAATTAGCTCGATCAGAAGAGAATATTGGGTGGTAGAGGATAGCTGCTACCCGTGATTAGGAGATACTTCTGCGCATGACTGGCCAGAAGTTATAACACCATAGAAACGAGAAAGCGTCATGCTCAATATACGTACTTGACTACTTTGCGTACATTTTGTTACGTTACCTTGCGTTACAAATTGACATTTTCGACAGTTTTGGAAATTTAGAAACGCTAAAACGGCATTATTGCACTTATGAAAAATCATATAATATCATAGAGTTGTGCGCTATTTCGAGATATATGAATCATGATTCGATTGTCGATTCTGAACGTTTTCATCACACAGTTCTGTGTCATACTCAGAGGCAATTTTGGCTAAGCCCATACCATTGTTATAATTTTATTTTAGAATATAATTTTCTTCTTAATCACAGATGCGCATATTAATATATTTTTTCCCATCTAATGTTGTAATTACATTACTAAAACACTGAAAAAAAGCCCCCCCCCAGTTTGCTGTAGTATTTTAAATAATTAACCATAAGATATGGTATTTGGCTCATTGAATCATTAATTCTGCAAAATTGAGGTCCCGACATCACTACATTATCAGGTAAACACGTATTTGAAGGCATACAATTCGAAAAATACTTAAAGAATCTCGGAACTGTTTTCAGTTCTGGATTCAGCAAATTGAGTTTGACAAAATAAGCATGATATTTGTATGTCATATGAATTTAATTTAAAAGTTCCCGAACTGTTTTGTTTAATGTGTCTATCAATTTATTTGCGCTTAAGCGCAAATACCTAGCACTCCCTTACATCCCTCTGATGTGAATGATTGAGTCCACCTCATATTATATTATAATGGGCCCATAGTAGTCGCCCCATAGAGACTGGAAAGTTGAAGGAAAAAAAATCCATATGCATATCAGCATCTCTGTCCCTGCTGTCCCAAGAATTGGTGCCTCACTCCCAGAGCTCAAGTATATTTTATTAAAGGGACATCTCCTACACAGATATATACCATTTCCATGGCCATAAATAGGGAATTAGGGGTTACTGGGGGTTTGCTTCCCTCATATGGTGTACTTATTGACTTGAAATAGGGGAAAAACCCCTATTTTCATAATATCAGCATCCCTGTCCCCAAGAATTTGTGTCTCCATCCCAGAGATATAGTATGTTTTATAAAAGAGACATATCCTGCACAGATCTATACCATTTCCATGGTCATACAACATATCTTGGGGTTACTGGGGGGTTGTTTCCCTCACTTGGTGGGGCTATATAAACTTTAGTGATGTGTTTAGACCTGTGCCATTTAAAATTAATTCAGGGGGATCAATGCATATTCATTTGTATTTGGGTTTAAGCGCAAATGAATTCTGCTTAAGCGTAAATGATTTCCGCTTAAGCGCAAATATGATCTATTTGCGCTTAAGTGCAAATGATTTGAGCTTAAGCGTAAATAAATAATAAATGTGAAAAGCGCCTCCCATAGTTGCTGGTATTTATTCTCCAATATCAGTTAGATGGCTCAACAATGGTTGTTTCATATGGGAGGCCCTTTTCACTTTTATTATTTATTTGCGCTTAAGCGCCCGTAACAAACTGTTCCACAAGCCAGAAGATTTTCAAACTTGAAGAGCCAAATGTCAACGCAATGAAACATTGTTTACATCGATTATAGTTTCATACTATTTTTTTAGTTAATATTGAATTGATGAAGGAATGGAGCTACGAATGAGTGACTCCATAATATTAGTAATTAACTGGCAAATTAATTGCACAAAGCTTTCAAACTTTGTATAATATGTAACCGCGTACAGAGAATGTCAGAAGTAATCTTTGTTGAATACTTATAATCAGTTTGTCCATATTTTGCTAAGATAAATTATATTAACCTGTTTGCAGAATTAAAGATCCTGTGACAGTGCATTCTCTTATATATATATGAGTCTCACATAGGGAGCCCGGCATATATAAGAGAGTACTTTTGGGGTCATTCGGCCCAAAAACATGGCCGCCAGCAGCCATCTTGGATTTTACTCTTTGTATGACTAAATTCTTTAGCACGGGCTGCAGGTCATACCTTTAGTCTGATCATCATAAAACTTGACATGGATATTAACAATGACATGTAGATGTGAAAGAGTAATTTTGGGGTCATTCGGCCAAAACACATGGTCGCCATCAGCCATCTTGGATTTTACTCATTGTATGACTAAATCCTTTAGCACGGCAACATGTCCTACTTTTAGTCTGATCACCATAAAATTTGTCAAGAATGTTAATAATGACATGTAGATGGGAAGAGTCATTTTGGGGTCATTCGGTCAAAAAACATGGCCGCCAGCAGCCATCTTGGATTTTACTCTTTGTATGACTAAATCCTTTAGCACGGGCTACAGGTCGTACATTTAGTCTGATCATCATAAAATTTGTCATGGCTGTTGAAATTGGAATGTAGATGGGAACGAGTCATTTTGGGGTCATTCGGACAAAAAACATGGCCACAAGCAGCCATCTTGCATTTAAAAATTTAATCCATTAGCACGGGCCAGAGTTCGTACTGTTCGTCTGATCATCATGAAATTTGTCACGGATGTTAATATTGACATGTACATGGGAACGAGTAATTTTGAAATCATTTGGACAAAAAACATGGCCGCCAGCAGCCATCTTGGATTTTACTCTTTGTATGACTAAATTATTTAGCACGGGCTACAGGTCGTACCTTTAGTCTGATCATCATAAAATTTGTTATGGATGTTAACAATGGCATGTAGATGGGAACGAGTAATTTTGGGTGCAATCGGCAGAAAAACATGGTGGCCAGCAGCCATCTTGTATTTTACTCTTTGTATGACTAAATCCTTTAGCACGGGCTACAGGTTGTACCTTTAGTCTGATCATCATAAATTTTTTCATGAATGTTAATAATGACATGTAGATGGGAACGAGTCATTTTGGGGTCATTCGGCCAAAACATGGCCGCCAACAGCCATCTTGTATTTTACTCTTTGTATGACTAAATCCTTTAGCACGGGCTACAGGTCGTACCATTAGTCTTATCATCATAAAATTTGTCATGGCTGTTGAAATTTGAATGTAAATGGGAACGAGTCATTTTGGGGTCATTCGGACAAAAAACTTGGCCGCCAGCGGCCATCTTGGATTTCAAAATTTAATCCATTAGCACGGGCCACAGGTCGTACTGTTCGTCTGATCATCATGACATTTGTCATGGATGTTAATTTTGACATGTAGATTTGAAAGAGTAATTTTGGGGTCATTTGGCGAAAGAAAATGGCCGCCAGCAGCCATCTTGGATTTTACTCTTTGTATGACTAAATTCTTTAGCATGGGCTACAGGTCGTACCTTTAGTCTCATCGTCATAAAATTTGTCGTTGATGTTAACGATGACATGTAGATGGGAACGACTCATTGTGGGGTCATTCGGCCGAAAACATGGCCGCCAGCAGCCATCTTGGATTTTACTTTTCTCTTCATGTCTATAAACTAGTATTAGACATTCAACTTTCCACATTCCTAATCGCTTCATTGACTGTAATACATTAAATTATTCCCTTTCCAAGTTGAGCTACAGTGTCATTGACACTTTCATTTTAACTGAGTAAAAAAACATACATGTACTGTAGATGATCATTGATGAGCGCTTGTTATCAGCTCAGAAGATATGTGGGATAATTTGTGCACACAGAGATAAATTGACACAGGGAGTGTCATGGGATAGTTGATATTGACCTCAGATGACTTAAAGAGGCACTAATAATTACACATAAAGAGCGTTTATTATCAACTTAAAGAAAGAAACTGTGGGAATGTGCCAAATTCCACATTTTCTGGAAAAGTATTTTAAAAGCTAGAGCAAAATTAAATAATTGATATCCATATGCTCTACGTTTCTCATATTAACATTAAGTGCACTAGATAAACAAACTGTTAAAGAATTACAACAACAAAAATTGAAGAAAATTAAAATATGGCCCTATGAATGTTTAGTCTTGACTCTTTTCCAAAAAAAAATCATTTTTGGTGTTTTTGACTATTTTAAAAGTTTTGGTGCAAATGAAATAGAAAAAACAACAGGTGCTTGATGTGCTAATTCATTTGAACTTTCCTCTTATTTTAAACACTTTAGTTTGAAAAAAATATCATCAACAATGGAAATTCAGTTAGTTTAATCTAGTATTCTTAAAATGTTACAAGAAAAGCAGGGCGTATGAATATAAATTTATTGAGTTACATGATCTCAAATATAGCATTTCGTCACACAAGTTTTGTTTCATGGGCATACAATGGAAAACACATTTTGTCTTCTTAATTATAGATTAAGAAAGAATGTTTTTGCACAATCTAGTCAGAAAATTATTAAAAACAATGAATTAGAGCTTCATTCTATCTAGTTTTTTGAATTCTTAAACATAAAGTATTGAATTTGGCTCCCAGACAACCATTCTCAATTAGATATAGCTTACAGTTTCAGAATATCTGGTACACAGAAATCACCTCTATCTGTTATAATTAGTACTAGCATCAGTTGGAGTCTGAGATCAGGCGAGGGAGAGGCAGGGATGGCACCACTGATGACCTCATGGAAAGATTGATTCAAGAACACTGATTTTCAAATTTGATTTATTATGGTACTTGCTATGAATTTGCACCAAATGAATCAATATGTACCGTGGTTAAGTGGTTACTAGTTGTACATACTTTTGAGCAACTTATCAAGTATTAAGTAATTAAATAAAATATAAATACACGATCTGTCAATTGTGAATAACTGATCACAAAAATTGACTCGCACTAGCTGTGTCAGACTTGAAATTTAATCCTGGATCCTGGATTGAGAATTTGAGACTACTATGATGCAAATCATAGGGATGAGAAGTGAAAATGAGTCTGAAGTCAATCGCACCTATTCTCAAATTTCAATAGCAATTTTTATGTCAGGCAATTGGAATGAACTCATATATTATAACTGGCAACTTAATTGCCAATGTATATATCGCTATGCCAAACCTTAGCTTCTAGCAGGATTTATTGTACATGACATGTAGGTCAATATGAGTCATTATGACCGCTCTCGCAGATTGCTGTAGTCGAACTAGAAGGGTAGGCACTATGACTATGTTCATGACTGAACTAGATTTATTGTAGAATATTTGGCTAATAACAGCCTAGAGCTATGTGTTAATAAAATACTTGAATACACCTTCCATGTTAGGTTGTTTATTTTATACCACATGACATACTACTTGGAAACAGTCATTTTAAATTTACTAGTGCCAGTACTACTACTAGCCTACTAGGCAGTAGGGGTAGTAACTGTAAATTCCACAGTTGTAGTTGGTACATTTTCATTCTGTTGCTATACAGTACACACTGTTGTCAGTGTTGAGACTTGAGTGTTTTGTTGTGTTCCAGTAG
The DNA here is from genome assembly GCA_032622095.1 of Siphonodentalium dalli. Classification (NCBI taxonomy): domain Eukaryota; kingdom Metazoa; phylum Mollusca; class Scaphopoda; order Gadilida; family Siphonodentaliidae; genus Siphonodentalium; species Siphonodentalium dalli. Next base: position 210,366,247 of record CP136069.1, read on the forward strand.
TCACTTGCATAAATTTGACAACATTATAATATAATGTCATTATTAGATCACCACAGACACTTGTGTTGTGGTTTTTTCTTGTGAGAATGTTCGCTGGTGTATAATCAGTCTGTGTATAAGGTGTCACAGTGTTTACTCTCCGAGGTTGCTCAATTTCTCTCGTTGAGTGTTGCCGCTAACAAAATTCAATAACAAATGTCAACAACAATGTGAATGTCAACATCACAATTCACGGTCATCGTCACTGTCACCCGAAGTTCAATTCAAATCGAGTTTTTAACCAGTTTATCAGCCAATAATCATTGAAATCATATGGAAGGATGTAACATTCCCACTCAATACCACATTCAATTTCGGTAAACTCCGATAATCGTATTTAAATACCAATTAAGTTTGAATTCAGCCAGATGAAAAACTTTGTTCGCGTCATTTTAGCTCTGCATTTTAATAAGTACGAAGAATTGCATATAGCGCATGCGCGAAACGTAAACAGAAAAGCCGGTGGGAGTTCGGACTGTTAGAAGGAAGTTCGACCTATTGACAAAATACAGATCAAACTTCCCGTGACGTCACAACACATAATCACGGATAGCAGCTATCATCTACCATATTGTGTCGACGGAAGATAGGTTGCAGTTGATTTCGGATGAATTACGGACAGTCACTGTTTTTGGAGTAAATACACATGTACTTGGATGAACTACATGTATCCATATCAATATCATTCCCAGTGGAAACTGACAGTACAGTGAAATCGCTGCAAGTTCCTCGCAATGTTCACAAGAATAAAAATTGCTGGATTAATTGTTAATTTAATAAAACACACAATGGTATATCTATTTTAATATATTCATCCTGTGAAACAATTGTTGCCATTGTTGCTAATTAATAAAATACTTATTAATTGGTTGTTTCCACATTGACAGAGCCTCAGGCCAATACGACAGACCTCGGCCTCATAACTCGGCCAATATCGAAACAACCAATTAATAACATATAGTACACAAGTCACACACTAGCTTCATTCAACTATTCTAGTTAATTTTTGATATTCCGGAAAGCAAGTGACAAACTTGCCCAGATACACAACTCGGATTACACCCTTAGTAGACGACATAATTCATAATCGATGTATTCTCTTATACATGTGAGTCTCCCATAGGGTGCCTCGCATATATAAGAGAATACATTGGCCTAACAATATTTATTGCATTCTCTTATACAAACGAGGCTACCAAAGGAGACTCCATATATAAGTGAATGCACTGGCACAGGATCTTTAATGCTGCACCCGCGTAGCTCCTGTCATGACGGGGTTAGTGAACACAGTAGTGAGGAGCACAGTATTGTCCAGTGAAACCTAGCCTGAGTTTAGTTTGTCTGTCATTTGTAGAATGAGGTCCCCAGAGGGTGAATTTAGTGACGCTATCCCGCATAGCGAGCTAGCATCACTAAATTCACCCTCTGGGGACCTCATTCTTCTTAGGCCTCATTTTCTCTGGAAAGTTTTTTTTTTATTATCAAATAGCTATAGAAACTTCTTCCAAGATCCTATTTCTTTTTTAGTTTAGTTTCTCTATATCCCCAAATTGGCAGACGACACATTGCATAATCGAGGTTCCCAATGGGTGTACATCACAATATTCACCATTTGGGAACTTCAATCTGAGTCTATGTTTCCCACAGCATATGAGGCCATGCAAAATGAGGTCCAAAAATTTGGTGATGCTAGCCCGATGTGGTATAGCGTCACTAACTTCACCCTTTGGGGAACTCATTCTGCAAATGACAGGCACACTAATTTAATACTTGTATTAGAGTGTTCGTCTATCTGCAGTCTGCTTATATTTGCATGAACATATGAATAGTAGACCATTAAAGTGAATACTTTTATAACTGACGGATAATAAATTTAATATAAAACTCCATGCAGGGTTTACATCCCTTGATAAATCGGTAAGACGCATGTTTACCCCCCCCCATTGATGACTCGGTAATACCGCTGCTACTGGCGACATTGTACACACATTTGGTGGATTCCGCGATATTAAGATATATACTAAGTGAACATAGCAACATTCTGCCCTTATTAAGCACACAAAATATCGGACACAATATGTGAGTAGTATTGGCTGCCACTTTGGCCCACCCCCTCGCTCGGGGCCACTCGGGGTCCATGGGCCAGAGTGGCAGGTCCCAGCGAACATACGCAGTGGGACCTGGGACCCGGCACTCCAGAGGTTGTGTTATATTCCAAAGAGTAAGGTGAGCGCTTCGAAGGGGTTTTGACAGAAAAGAGCATAATTTACTAATGTATCGTTTTTTTCTCGGATTATAATGGCAGTGTGGTAAGCGAAGGGCGTTCCCCTTCGCTGGACACACTGAACTTAGAATAATACGCGAAAGTTTTCGAATAGATTTGAAGACGCTAGCGCTGTAAAATGTATATGCAGGAGTCATCTTATAGCTGTTTTTGGGTGGCCCTGAAAAGAGCCGTTTTATGTCAGATCACAAGAAAAGTGGACAAGGGGTCTTTATGAACTCAAATCCTTCCTCTTGGTCCAACTCCCAAAACACAAGCGTATCCTCGATGAGAGATGAAAATATACCTTTCGGTACACTCACACCCTGCAATGGGGATACGTTTAATCCGTATTTATTTTTCTTACTCCAAAACCTGAGCTTTCTCTGTAGAAGGGTTGCCGCTATCATGAGCAAGAGCAAGAGATCTGTTAAGCCAAGCCATTCGATGTATTTTATCTTGTATCCGTTGAACAGTGTAGGGTTGGAAGCCCACGCTGTACAGACAAGAGTGAAAAGTTCAAAGAACTTTTCACCTGTGCCATACACTGCCCAGGAAAGGGTCTTCCACACCACTTGTCCCTCGGGGCCGATACATGAACGACTCTCACATAAGATCCAAGATAAGTAGCAGCGTATTCCATCGTGGAGAAATGATATACTCTAAATGGGATTTATTATATGTAAAACGCGCGGGCGTCGTTGACGACGTCATTGTGTTTTTTCTATAATTTTTTCCCGAACGTCAATTCAAATGTGTTTCTTTTTGCTGAATTAAGATCTTCATCGACATTGCTGAAGGCGATCATTAAAAACAGACACTGTTTTTTCAACAACATAACTTTTATCTTTTGAATTAAGAATCAACATATTTACAACTGATCATGATTTTATCATATTTACAATCAATAATTGGTAATTCAATGAACATATTTTACATTTGGTTATACATTTCATCAATAATTAACAATCAACATATTTACATTGATTATGATTTTAACATATTTACAATCAATAATTGGCAATGAACACATTTCATCAATAATGAAATTCACAGTAAGTCTTACAAGTTTGTGAAATACATGTTTTGGGTAATGTTTCTGATTCTTTTCGTAAGGGCTCATAGTTTCTATGGAACAAATCAAATACTTTTCTACCATTTTTGAAGTCGTCACCATCAAAATTCATTTCAAATAAAACTTTTATAGCATATCCGCTTTTCAAGAAATGAAGAGCAAATATGCAGTAGATACCGCACACGTTTGTACCGTGATGTTGAAACCGCCCAACGTTTATTTTACATTCGATCGAATTTCTTGAAATAATTTATTTGATATATTTATCAATAGCTGGTATCCCAAAGGAATCGAAATGTGTTGCAATGTTTCCATTGAAGACAATTGCAACCCAGTGTTCTCCTGATTTTTCTGACGTGTGTGTATTTACGATGTATGCTTTTACATGATGAGGTTTCTCGTATGGTAACTGATCTTTTGCACACACCACACCATACAATGAAGAGAGGTAATCCATCCATGCTTTTATTAATCTGTTATTATTTCTCGCAAACTGTTGATTTCAATTTGATTATCGAACTCAGCATAGACTATCACGTTGATCACTGAAACTAGACCTGGAGCAAACTGAAGCTCTAACCTTATGTTACCGGTTTTTATAGGATGCAAATGTCCTTCCTCTGCTCCTTGGTCAGGTGTGATGTCGTACCCCCAGAAACAATAACCATTCATTTATTTTTCGAGATTCAAACCAAAGGACTTGTTTTGTCCAGACATACCCGAAGACTGATACAGTGATAAATAATACCTTAGGCATTGTTCTGATACAAAGTTTGGTTCAAATGGTCGGTTATGAATGGTATGCCCGTCCTGACTAACTTCAAGCTTTTTTCAAATTGAAGTGTTGGAAATGGAATGGGTTCGTTTCAATATCGCCATTCATATCTTTGTTTGATACCAAGCCTATAAAAAGTCTCTTTGGCAATTGTCCTTGAAAAGGGTGATCTTCAATTTTGATCTAAGCCCTTCGCCAATAGTGAATGTTTTCACTTCAACTCTTCTAATCAGTATTTTCATATTTCTCTGTATTATTGTTTGGTTCAAGTTATTTGCTACTACTGGCATCAGCGTAATTGTACGAACATTGAAAACTGCCGCTTCAAACACTATTTTTCCGTCGTCTTGACCAATTAAAGATAAATTTGGATTCGCTCTATTGAGACGAATTCTTATCTCATTCCATTTGGTAAATATTTCTCGTGTAGAAATATATCTGTCTGTAAACGACCACACAATTCTACCGTTTTACTATCTGCTATGATTGCTTGGCGAGATTTCAATCCATCATTATGACCAGCTTTAGTATTTTCGGTGAACTGGTTAGCGGTATGTGGATACTACATTTCTAGTGCGGCAAGTTGATTTTCTTTACATTCACCAGAATAAGCCAAGAGATTTTCCATGTAAGCTCGATAAGGATAGGTATCTCCGTTCGCCGTTACAAGTTTGTTATTTAGGTAAATATCGATACTACTGAACATGCTATGGAAAAAGTTGTTAATAGGCGCAATTTCAGCAGCATCAACCAAGTTTGTACCATCTGCTTTTGTGATTTTGAATTTCAGGTACAAATATGATTGATTCACATCTGTCCATTTTTCAGTTTGAGGCAGAATTACAAATTCTATCGGTGCGGAATTATTCAAGGAGCTAATCGGGTGATGTTCTATACATTGTGATTCCAACATCGTTGTCATTGTTGGTGGAACATCAGAAGCATCTAACTCGGACTTGCTGCATTCGCATGATCCATGTTGCATCATCATGATTAATCAAATATATCGAGAGATCGTTTTGATTTCTTTACAGGTGTTTTAATGGACTTACTTCTAACTAGTTTGCGAGAAGAATAATTTTTCAAAGACCGTGGTGATCTATTTATGCGTTTTTGTGTTGATATTTTCTTTATTGTTTCCCTTCCAAAAGATTTCAATGCTTCTTTACCTTGTTTCAAAAATACTTCTTTTGGACTTTTACCACGATGAATGATATCTTCGACTGCAGCAAATCCATGCTTGAATACTTGTTGTTTAGCAATCTGACCAATAGGTTTTAGAAACGGTACTACTGCTCTCATTGCAGATTTGAATAATGAACCAATTCCATTTCCATACTGTCTAGGTACGCCTCTATACACGGGGATCATCATAAATACAAATTACTTCGGCGTCGGAAACGCAAATTTACCATAGACTTTCCACCAACAAACTGAATTGGTTTGCCAGTATCACCAGATATATACACATTTATGGTATCAAAGTTAGACTTTGATACTGGTACATAATGTAAGTTTTGGAATTCATGCTTAATATATGGACCATCATGCATTATTTTACTCTCGAATGATGTCACTCGTAATATCGGTGCCTCAACATCACTAACAATTGTATAATCAGCAATGTCAGAACAAACAAAAAATTGATTATGCTCCGCATTTAAATCAACTACATATGGAAATGTTATCGAAAGAGTAGCAAATGTAGCACTGCCTGGTTTTGTTCTGTAACCAAGTTTATCCAAAATAGCTCTGGGGAGTACAAGACCTACTTTGGTATAACTATTGGTTGAAAATTTAACTCGTTGTTGTGCTTTGGAATATCCGAATTCGAATTTCAGTTCTGGAATCAATCTGCTTACTGTACTATCAATTGCACCTTGAATTGTATCTGTCAAATGTGCTGCACTAGAATATGCTCCTTCTGGTATTTTTAATTCTATAACATTTTCTGGTTTTAAAATTACTACATCACTTATTGGTAACTTGTGCAGGTATTGTAAAATTCTTGGAACAGAAGTTTTTATTTTTATTATTCAAGCATCTCCAATAATGTTGTATGGTTCTGGTAGTACAATTAGTTCAACCATTGCAACTTCCCAAAGCTCGTTATCAATATGTATGGTTTTTGGTAATTTCACTGTGAAACAACATTGTGAGTTGGCTGGGTAAAGTGACATTGAACTATCACTCATGAGAGTTATGCAGAATTAATTCATTTTTTCTCAGTATTTTTCAATAATTTCAGTCCAGGTGTTGGTACAATATAACCTAGAGAGCTTCTTAGAAGAATAAGCCACAATTCTTTGTTTGCGCTCTGGATACTAATGTGTACAATAGATGTAATTATTATGGTATAAATACTAATTATCTGTGTGAAGTAGGTGACTTGGTTCTTAGCAACTTTTTCACCACAGAACTTAAATTGTGATGATTCATCGAGATTAATTGAATCTGAATGATTTTGCCACATGATTAATTCTGTTTTATACTAAATTTGAAGCTGGTTTCTAACTGTCAAACCACCCACTCTCCTCGTTCTTCTGTCAATAACTGATTCTATTTCATACACCTTACTGTCTTTTATATGTTGGATTTCATGTTTGTATAATGACGCATCAATTTCTTCACCATCAATATCAGAAACGTTTTATGTGATTGGATTAGTTTTACAAATTTTATCAATTTTGAAAATGTCACGAGTCCAGTTTGGTAAATAACCCTTTTCAAATGTTCTTTTGTTTTTTTTTATATGAACCAAGTCACCCACTTTCAGTTTAGATTTTCCTTATTTAATTTTTGTTCCATATAGATTTTTGGAAATTTCAGCTTCAGTTTTCAAAGTAACTTCCAACGGTTTCGATTTTATGCTACGGTGATAACTATTGTTGTAAGAATCGACTAGGGCTTGTAAAACATCAATATATCTTGAAGTTTTATTGTGTGTGAAATACTTCCACATACGAGTTTTTAAAGTTCTTTGAAATCGCTCAACAATACTTGCCTTAGTCTCTGGATTCTCAGTTGTGAAGAAATGAATTCTTTCTGATCGCAGAAATTTCAAAAACTTTTCATTTTTGAATTCAGAACCTTTATCAGCTTGAAACGATTTTTGTCTACGTTTTGAAGATTTCAAAATTTTCCTGAATGATTCTATCAAAGTTTGTCCAGATTTATCGTGGATTGGCAGTATCCACGCACATTTTGCAAAACGTCTATCACACACAACAGATATCTGTAATTATCATTATGTTTTTTTCAAATTCTGAAGATCAGCTAAATCTGCCTGCCATTGAATATCAATTCCAGCTACAACAGTCTTTCTACGTTGGAATTTCGAATTATAGGTTTGTGTAAAGTATATGTCGACTGGCCTTGCAACCATTTTTTCACATCTATGAGGTTTTTTTTATTTGCGTTTTCGCTTCATCAAAAAGCTTCTTTACACCGCCATAACTTCCAACTTTCTTTGGATTATAGAAAATTTTAGATAACTGTTTATCTAGTATGGATCCCATTGTGTTTTACTGATTTTAATACCCATTGGTGTCAACGTATCTGCTATTTCAGTTTTTGAATGTATTGCTTTTATACCTTTCACTGGTGTGAATCGATGAGAATAGAATCGTTTTGGTTTTATGCTTTGTACCGGAGTTTCAAAATTATCATCTGAATCATCTTTCAAATGTTTTTTAATCCAAAGCCAACGGTTTTGTTCCCTACAAAATTTTGAGGTACATTAAGTTCGCTCAATCCTTGTGAAAAGGTTTCCAAACATGTTGGTTCGAAACCTATTCTTTGTCATACAATATCATTGAGGAGATCAACAATATTTGATCCTCTAATAACTTTTTCACCATATGTTAATTGTCCATGTTCATCAAACTTCATTTGTGGATGTTTTGAAATCAGTTGTAAAAGTTGTTCGGCTTTTTTTCTCATCTTTAACGGAATACTTTCTAGCAAATCCATATGATGATTAAGTGGTTGTTCTGTTTTCGGGGTTGAAATAGCTCTAACTAATTTTTTAGAAGTTTTCAATTTGTGCAAAGTTGTACAATATAATTGAGCCTTCTCGGATACTGACAAAATTTGATCCAACACTGAATTCAATTCTCTGCTTAGTTTTGAGACATTTGTAATTTCAGGATTAGGTGATAATTTCGGATTAGTTAGACTTATTCTCCATTTTTTAATGTCATCCAACATTTTGAAGGGAACAGCGACCATTTTCTTCACGTTTAACCGCGAAGTACTCCAGCGACTGCTTTACCAAGCAATGGTGCTAGCATCAGAAGTGGTAAAAATCCTCCTTTTTGGTATAAAATTTGTTTTTTTCATTTTAAAGATGTTGATTTGCTTGAAAGTTCTCTGAGGTGTCTACACCTCGGACGAAGTTTGCGCTTCTTTTAGTTTTACATTGCCTTTTAAAATATTTCTACAGCATTCTGACATGCAATCAATCACTTTCTTTGGGGCATTTTTTATCATTTTTTTTTCGAAAATGAGTTGGTGCCTGATTCATAGCCATTACAAAACTACCATATTTGTTAATCAGTGGAGTTTTTTTTCGCCATTGTTACTCTTCAACAGTTGAATGTCAAATGACTGAATTACTTTTTACTTTTAGGTTTATTAAAATTACGATCAAATGCCATCAAAGCTAATTTTGATGGTTTTGAAAGATTCATAATTTTTTAGTACCGTTGAACCAACGAGTAATGTTCTGCTTCTTGAACTGATGGAATTGGTTGCGGACCATTATCGTTGAGTGGTTGAAATCTAGCAAATGTAGAATTTAATCCAGTAGAATTTACTCTAGCTGGAGTAGCTCACTGTGCAATTGTATAATTTACTCTAACTGGACTAGCTCACTGTGCAATTGTAGAATTTACTCTAGTAGCATTTACTCTATTTGGACTAACTATCTGTGTACTTATGTGTTCTTTCTGTCTGAGAAGACTTCTGATCAAAACTCTACCGAGAAATCCACCTCAACCGGTTTTTAAAAGAATTTCTTTTTCGAATTGATATGGGTTCTGCTATCAGCTATTCTCTTAAAACTCTTTTTATGTTTTTGTAATAATGTTTTGGTCAGTTTTGGAAGTTTGAAACGATTATCAAGAATTAATTGAGCGATAGTCGAAAATACACTCAAGGCTGCTTCATGCGACTCCATGATTGGAAATGAAAATATTATTTTGATACACTTATCTTTATACCGATGAATATGTTACCGCACCTCGATAATCATTTGTGAGCCAGCAATGGAAAATATCATTCTAAGTCTGAACGAGTTATCCGTTTTGGGTAAACATCGAGTAGTAAATAACCATGATCGGTTGAAGTTGCATCAGCATATGCTTGCATTAAATGAGGTATTTGCATTTGAGAGGTAAGAATTTTTATTTGACCTTTATCACGCACACTTTGAAATAGTACCATGTAATGTGCATTCAAACTCAAAGTTCTACTCGCTTTAGATTTCTGAAACATGTTTTGGGTTATGTAAATAACATATGTATTTCTGTGATGTCCTTTTCTTGTAAACCACAACATCATTTTGTCTTCATCTTTATCCCCTAACATGTCATCTAAAACGCTGAGGTGCGCTAAGTCTGTGTCATCGACAAGTTCATTGTCATCATCCGGTATTCCATTTATAAATTGAATATTGTGAAAAATTTTGCATCTGACTATAGGAATTTTGCCATTCTTTGTAACACCAAACGACTTTGTATGGAACAGGTTTGAACAAGTCATCTTTATTTTCGATTAATTTCTTAACAAATTCTGCTTTACCACAACCAGTTGGTCCCGATATGAAAATGTTACAGGGATGTTTGAACAACAATGATTCGTCCATCTTTACCCTGAGACAGATCATGTAAGATTGATTAGGATTGTTCGGAATCAACTTTTTTTATTTTTCAATTAAGAATCACCATAGCTCCAAAATTATTCCAAATGTCCAAATGAGTTCATTATCTAAGTCTGAAATAGGTCAAGTGGTTTTTACAATATAATCCAAAGACGCTTTTTCTTCAAATAACTTTTCAACAGTGAAAATTGCACATGGTTCTCGGAGAATAATGTATCAATATATTCTTGTCACCTCTTCGAATTTCAAAGTTTTTTCATTGAGAATCCTGTCTTGATATTCAGCAAAGCAAGCAAAGTTATTTTCAACTAATTCACGAATTTATTTTATTTTGTTTTTAGGAACACCATGAAATATCCAATAATCTGAAAACAGTTGAAATCAGTTTCAAATTCTGATCTCTCAATCAAACATCTGAATCGGCTCTGCCCCTCAGAGAAATCTCCGTTCAGCAATGTCTGCATTATAATCTTACTTTCCCTCAAAACCCAAGTTTGTTTAAGTTCTCGTTTGATTTCTTGATCCATTTTTGACATTTCGATCAAGTTATTATACATTTTCAAAAGCATCTCTGCTTGTAACACATCAATTCCACCCATTAGGAATTGTGTTGTATTCACCCACAACAAGTCGTTTGGTGTACCCAGATCGGAATGTTTTTGTTATAATTACTTCTTGGTTCTTTATGCGTTTAATTCTGCATGGATAGTTTATAACACATTGAACGTTTGACTGGTCGTTAACACATTCAACCATTGAATGAAAATTTACTTTCTGTTTAGTTTTATAATCCAGAGTGATACCCTTGACCTTACATACATAATTTATGACACCATCTTTCACGTACTGATATGCATAATTTTTTGGTCCTAACCCTACAAATTTTATGATTTTAGCATCCGGATGTTCATCAGTCCATTTACCAAGGTAGCTGTCTTCGGTTTTGATATTTTCTTTTTCTGGATCGAAAATATACATACAGCTATCGGTGTCGAAATACAACACCCTATCTGGGAGTTTTTCTAAAACTTTATACAACTCCAAGCGTGCATATGCTGTGACAAATGATGCAACAACTACATTGGCAGATGGATGTGGTTCTATAATGTTAGTTTTTTTTTCATAGCTGAATAATATGAATGTATCATGTTCAAAAATTTCAACTGTTTGACGGTGATATTTTTTATCAGTTAGTAGTTCAAAATAGCTGGATGGTTCTGAAATATATTCCGTTTTAGTAAGAATATTATTTGGTGCATTTTTCCCCATATGCAATTTATCATTAATTTTGCGCACTGGCGAGTCCTGGGTTTTTTTCGATTTTGTCTTTTTCAAGTTTTATACTTTCAACCTCATAATAATCTTTAATGTATTTATCTTTATCTTCTTCACTTTTAATATGATTTGGATATCCACTTGCTTCTTGTTTAATTTTGAGGTATTTATCAATGTAATACCTGTATACTTTATCCGACCACTCAGTCCAATGCCAAACTTGGTACACTTCCAGAATTTGGTAACCCAATTCTATTGCTTTGAATAATTCTACATGCGTCCAAACTCCAACTAAAGCACGCTGTTCAGTTGTATGACTAAACTGTCCACTTTCATTTTCTGCACAAGTGTTACACAATGTATATATCATTCTGTTATTACAGTGGATCGGTAGCACTGGAATGTACAATTTATTTGGAGGTAATACTTTGCATATAATGAGTCCTTTTTAAGATTTGATGTCTCCTATTTGTTCCTGACTTAGAATTGTAGGATGGCCAAGAGGGTACTCCCTATATTTATTCACACTAGGATACAAAATGCATATATCAATATATTTTATTTCCTGTTTAGATTTTGGTTCTATTTCATGATATACTTTTAGATCATTAGTCCTACCACAAAATAATGCTTCCCTTGGTTTAATTGGGTCTTGATGCAAATAGAATTGATCCATAGTTTGTTTTAAATTTTTACATTTATTGTCCACGTCATGTGTATCATATCACAAATAGTTTTGTCTAGCTTTGGTAAATTTTTCAAATGATTGTCGAGACATCGTTTACTTCTAAAAGTCCTCTTACATTTGATTCAGTGTATCCATCGTTCAAATGGACATATCTCGAAACACATACACTTGTAAAGACAGAAATTACCACCTCTGTTGTTCGTGTGATATCCCCACTTTATCCAACAATGACTTTGCAGCTTCCCGTTGTGGAGCTCTTGATGGTCTCGTAATCCGTTTCCAATGTTGCTTCCATTCAGCGGTATCTGTTTTGTCAACATTACACATACCAACTACGACAGCCCTCGCAAAACACATGTTATCTTCTGCGTTCTGAATCAACAGAATACTTTTCTTTACTGTTTTCATTTGAATTTTATCACGGAATGTTCCATAATGTAACGTATGTCTTGCGGTCCCTACAGGCATGTGCGTGACAGTGATATCAAATGTCATCTGTCCGTCATGAATTTTGAATTTTTTTTTCGATTGTGCAACTGTTTCTATGTTGTCAAGAAATAATTCACCCGTCAGGTCTTTTGCTTCAGTGAATCCCTAGATCTAGCCCTGGATGAAAGATGGAAATTCTCATTTGATATTTTGGTCCTGCATCACACTCATCTTTCAAACTGTTCACCAGATATGTGAACAGTTTGAAATGGTTGATGAAATTCTTGAAATGTCATATTGTATTTCTTTGATGTTGTTTTAAATTTCCTTGAGTATATATCGGTTAGATTTGTCATGTATATCATCTGTTTTCTAAATTATCTAAGCATACTATACATAACGAATAATGTCATGACCTCTCGCATGTGAGATATTCCTTGGTGATGCCCACCAGCGATCACACGGATGCGATATATGTAAATTTATTTTCTGCACCCAACATATATATAATGTGGTATTCTAATTAGTCTATGCATGCATACCATTGGATTACCATAATAATCTCACGCATGTGAGATATTGCTTAGTGACGACCATCATCTACCACACGGGTGTGATATATGTAACTTCGTTCTGAGTATCCATTTTATGTATAATTTGTTTTATAAATAGTCTATATTTCGAGTTATACATTCAGCACTCGAGAACACGAGTACTATGTTTACATTGTATTTACAATCATACACCATTCGCATGTGATCATTATAACGTCACATGTCTATATTTATACATTGAGTTCATGTGCTTGTGATTTGATCTCTTGATTTATGTACAATATATTTGTAAATGAACATGTACACATTATATATCTCCTCAAAAGGAGGCAATAAAGAATATATATGCTCTGACGCGGATATGCGCAGTCATCGTCCGTGTCAGAGCATACAAGCGACGCGATATTTCATCACTTCGTCATTTCACTCACGACTGAATAACGCACCGGACGCTCACCATGGATCCACGATTGCAGAGTAACAACATACAACATTTACGAAAAATTGCATTAGAAGTTTTAAAGAATACAAAGTGGATACCACCATACGATAATTGTTATAGATGGAATTCGAGTTCACATTGGGCTTTTCAATGTGATGGCGCTACGAAAAAGAAGATTGATCAGATGAAAAAAAAACCCACCATTGATACTGAGTGAATCTCCTGGGAAGTCTACTTGGACGCACACATCAGACAACGATTATCTCACACCATATGATGCTAGTTTAATGAACATTGGTCAACCTGAGACATCAACTAACGAGATCGCGGATGTGAAAGCTGAAAGTGGGGAACAATGCAACTCAACTGCGACATCAATTAACGAGATCGCGGATGTGAAAACTGAGAGTGGTGAATTATATGCCTCAACCGAGGTGTCAAATGATGAAATCACTATTCTAAACACGGAGGATTCGCAGATGGAAGTGATAAACGCTGTAGCCAAAGGCGCTGATGATACCGAAATTAGGCAAAACACTTTGCCTATCAGAAAGAGAAAAAGGCGTGCATCGGGAAAATCTTCCAAGAAAGTAAAAATTGGTGAATAAAATATTATTTATTTTATTTGCTTGTTACGTTTTTTAGCAATGCCAGAGTATTCTTTACGATAATTTGGCCCTGAAAAGGGCCGTTTAAAATAATATAAAAAGAGTCATTTCTCTTGTTCTTCATCACTGTTAAATCTTTCCCGAGTGATCCAAATGTTGATCGCTTCGTTGGTTCTTTCTGGAAACAATGTATTTGAATTGGTATGTCAATCGTCTCAGGTTTCAAGTTGATTAGACATTCAACCGGCCTTTGTGTTAACTGCTTTCACAAGTCCTTCATTTCCTGATAAATATTCCGTAACAACTTTGTCTGTTTTTCCCATTGAGGACTGTTGATAACTTGGTACATAACAGGTTGAATCGTTTGTTGTGTTTTCACCGGCGGTATATACACTGGTTGTTGATCCGTTCGCGGATACATCGTTGGCACCTGTTGCTGTTCTACCTGTGGTGTCACATTCCCCGTATACAGTGGAGTCGACATTTGCGTTGCTGTAGGAACATGATTGTACTGTACATCAATAGTCTTGAGAAATTCCGTTACTGGATCCATGTTTTAAAATGACGCCAACGTTAATGACGTTACAATTTACGCATGTAATAACTGTAACATCTTCGATGATCAATTATATGGGCACTCTGACTCACCCCCTCGCTCATCGACACTCTGGCCCACGGGCCAGAGTGTCAGGTCCCGGTTCTGGGACCCGAAACTCTGGCCCACCCCTCGCTCGTCGGCACTCTGGCCCATGGGCTCATGTTCAAAATGACTCTAACGTTAATGACGTTACAATTTACGCATGTAATAACGGTTACACCATCGAGGATCAATTATATGGGATACGCGGGAATCATTGATGACGTCATTGTGTTTTACTACCAATTTTCCCGAACGTCAAATCAAGTGTGTTTCTTTTTTGTCAAAAGACATCATATTTCTACGAATAAAATTCCGATTTGACTCGGAGAAGTTTTATATGTACCATTTTACCATTATCTCATAACATATTTTACTGAAAGGTAACTTCTACGAGTACATTTTACAACGCTAGCGTCTTCGAATTTATTCGAAGACTTTCGCTTTTGTTAAAAATGCACTGATAAAGTTGCACAATTTACTAATGCATCGATTTTTTCTCGGTACTATTCTAAGTTCAGTGTGTCCAGCGAAGGGAACGCCCTTCGCTACCACACTGCCATTATAATCCGAGAAAAAAAACCGATACATTAGTAAATTATGCTCTTTTCTGTCAAAACCCCTACGAAGCGCTCCCTTGGCCCATGGGCCAGAGTGTCAGGTACCGGTTCTGGGACCCGAAACTCTGGCCCACCCCCTCGCTCGTCGACACTCTGGCCCATGGGCTCATGTTCAAAATGACGCTAACGTTAATGACGTTACAATTTACGCATGTAATAACGGTAACACCTTCGAGGATCAATTATATGGGATGCGCGGGCGTCATTGACGATGTCATTGTGTTTTTCTACCAATTTTCCCGAATGTCAAATCAAGTGTGTTTCTTTTTTGTCAAAAAACATCATATTTCTACGAATAAAACACCGATTTGACTCGGAGAAGTTTTATATGTACCATTTTACCATTATCTCATAACATATTTCAATGAAAGGTAACTTCTACGAGCACATTTTACAACGCTAGCATCTTCGAATTTATTCGAAGACTTTCGCTTTTGTTAAAAATGCACTGGTAAAGTAGCACAATTTACTAATGCTTCGATTTTTTTCTCGGTATTATTCTAAGTTCAGTGTGTCCAGCGAATGGGAACGCCCTTCGCTTACCACACTGCCATTAGAATCCGAGAAAAAAGCGATACATTAGTAAATTATGCTCTTTTCTGTCAAAACCCCTTCGAAGCGCTCAACTTACTCTTTTGAATCTAACACAACCTCTGGACCGACGAGCCCGGCCCTGGGCCGGCACTCTGCCTCACCTCTTCGCTCATCGACACTCTGGCCATGGCCCGAGTGGCAGGTCCCAGCGGACTATGTGGGGCTCTCTATGGGATGCGGTAATTGTTCTCAAAAGACATAGACAATTTGACTTTGGAGAGATCGGTTTTCGCCATTTTGGTTGGAAAACCCCATGCTAAAAATAGAAACCACAGTCCTGTACCAAGTCGGTGACAGAGTCAGAAAGGAAGTATGACTGGTGCGCTCTGGTAGAGATTGAAATTTAACAGTGAATGAGTTTAGTGCTAGCCACGAATTGACATGGAACATGCAAACATATATACATGTACTGTAAAAAGTACATTTATTCGTGGTGGTCCAATTTTCGTGGTGTTCGTGGTTGCAGATAACCACGAAATTAAAAACCCCACGAAATATGTTATCTTCGAAACTAATGCGGTCGCCATTTTGAGAATGTCATGCGGGAGGTACATGTAACTCTATTGACCCAATGTGCACTCAAATCCTTGGGAGCTATGCGAAGAGTGCCATTCACCTAAATATGTAGGTTTATGTAATACAATCCCGTTATTGACAATTTCAATAGTCGCCAACAAAGGCTTGAACGCGCGACATGCTAATTAATTATACGCTTACGCATTTTCCGACGGATCGCCGAGGTTTCTGCACTTTTATAAGTTGGATATTTGGACTTGATTGTTATTATTGGAGGTTTGGAAGCGACAGTTAGTATCGGTGGTCCCACGAATTGCATTTTCCGACGGATCGCCGAGGTTTCTGCACTTTTATTAGTTGGATATATGGAGGTTTGGAAGCGACAGTTAGCATCGATGATCCCACGAATTTATGAACCCACGAAAAAGTAATAAATGGCTGAACAACGACAATTGATACCAACGAATTTAAAGCCATTCTCAGTATACAAAAGCACCAAAATATATCGATGCGCAGTAGGGAACATCAGCATAAATACACATGTATCTAATATACATTCAAGATATATATACTGGTAACTCAACACCGCTGCTCACAATTGTGAGCAGATCTTGATCTCGCACCGTCCATACTTCACACCCACATCGAAATTCAAAGGAAAATAAATTGAGTTATTCTGTGCAAACAAAAGGATGTGGTTAAAGAGGCACAATTGGGTAAGGTATATAGTCATATTAAAACACCCTTTTACTTAATTCTCTGAATGCTTTATTCAAGAAAATCGACACGGATTTCAGAATGCTCACATTCTGTGTGGAGAGAAGTCTGTGAAACTTCCCCCTGTCTGGGATCTCCCAATGACATTTCGGGATATATTGTCTGCGCAATTCATTGAAATAACTACACATAATCATAATGTGGTATTCGTCGCCCAGGCCAGATTGACAAATGGTTAACTCACAATCCTATACGGTCTCCATCCTGCACATTGATAACATTGGTAACTGGCCACCAATTATAGCCTGCCACTGTAAAGAAAAATAAGAGCGTTGTATTCAATATGCTATTTTTCACAGGCACCTTGGTAAAAATATCAAATAAACAAATATTAAAACATTTGCAGAATTAGGTCCCAGATGGTGAATTTAGTGACGCTATCTCACATAGCGGGCTAGCATCACTAAATTCACCCTCTGGGAACCTAATTCTGATTAGGCCTCATCTGCTATGGGAGACATGGACTCAGATTGAAGCTCCCAAATGGTGAATATTGTGGTGCACACCCATTGTGAACATCGAATATGCAATGTGTCGTCTGCCAATTTGGGGATACAGAGAAACTAAACTAAAACATATAGAATCTACGTGAAGAAGTCTCAATGGATATTTGGTAATAAAGAAACCTATCAGAGAAGATGAGGCCTACACAGAAGGAGGTTCACATAGGGTGGATTTAATGATGCTAGCCCGCTATACGCGAAGGTGTCACTAAATTCACCCTCTGTGGGCCTCATTCTGCAAATGAGGTACACTAAAACTCAGACTTGGCTCGATCACAAGTTTCAGCGTATATCAGCCGAACTCCAAAGTTGACAATTTTCGACGGCCATTTGGATAGCCATCTTGAAATGTCGGCACATTCTTTGCTATATACATTGCAACGTATACTGGTTACAATCAGACCTCCATATCGACGCTGTATTTGCGTTTGGCTAGCGGGAATTTGTGAGTAATTGCCCTATTTATGATTACCTTTAGTTTCGGCGGCCATGTTGGACGCCAATTTGAATTCTGCATTTTTCCCAAAGCGGATGTTGGATATGCTATTTACGGTTCCGCCTGCGTCTGACACCAAAATCGCTTTTTACCAATCTCTTCTGGGTTTAACTCTCTGTATATTCAGGGGGGTGGAAAACAGTTTTTTTTCGGGCACGTATGCCGGGGTGGGTGGGTGGTCGATAGGACCAACACACAATTTTTTCCGCAACTCAAAAATATTTGTCCTGCAAGTCTTTTAGACTGTTTTTGCAATGAGTTTGGCTTAAAACACATCTATATGTCAATATTAACATAAATGACAAATTTCGTGATGATCAGACAAACAGTATAGCCTGTAGCCCATGCTGGCAGCCATGTTTTTTTCGTCCGAATGACCCCAAAATGACTTGTTCCTATTTACATGTTAATGTTAACATCCATGACTAATAGTATGCACAGAAATTCATATACAGCTGTTTACAGTGAATCCCCCCCGCAAATCTTTGTTTTAGTGTTAAAAGGGTGGTGGGACTCCCCCCCGCCAGGATTTCCGACTCCCCCCTGGTATATTACGGATTATGTTGGTCTTCCTCCTCCTTGGTGAGATACATTGCTTGTTTTGCTGTTGAAGCAAATTATGATTGGACAATATCATTGAAATAAATTATATGACATTGTGTTGTTATGGTTCATTTGGATATCCATACGACGAATGGCGAATATACCAATATGAGGGTATCACCCCTCCCCCTGAATCCTGAATACCAGTTAACTTTTGGGGGGTTAATCCTGAATACATTTTAAGAAACAATATGCGATAAATGACATACAAATTGACGCCGGTCGCGTTATGGGCATTATGAGGCTGTCATGAGGCTGCTATGATATGATTAATGATACTTTATGATGGCATGGTGGTCGAATATGCCCAAAAAGTTATTCTACCCACTCATTCATACAGATAACTAGCACAAAAATATTATTTTGCGCCATCAAAACCTGCGTCCAAGATGTATTGCTTGAACCTGAATACCAGTTAATTCGTGGTATGAATCCCGCGTACGGCTTCAAATCACCCTGAATCCCGCGTACCGAAGGGGGGGGGGGGGGGGTGTCCCCGGGGTGATACCCTACAATATTCGTTGGACAATGGTATCAACGGGGATATATATGCATGTGTTCTGTTTCCGCAACATACTTCTTTCGCTTCCTTCGTTTGTTTTTTTTTTCGCTTGCTTCGGTTCCTTCGCGGGGAAGCAATTGAAATAAGGCACCGAATGAAGCGAAAAGATATCCAACCTATATAACAAGCGAAAAATTATCCAACCTATATAACATGCGAAAAAATATCCAACCTATATAACATGCGAAAAAATATCCAACCTATATAACATGCGAAAAAATATCCAACCTATATAACATGCGAAAAAATATCCAACCTATATAACATGCGAAAAAATATCCAACCTATATAACATGCGAAAAAATATCCAACCTATATAACAAGCGAAAAAATATCCAACCTATATAACATGCGAAAAAATATCCAACCTATATAACATGCGAAAAAATATCCAACCTATATAACATGCGGAAAAAATATCCAACCTATATAACATGCGAAAAAATATCCAACCTAACACACCCTAATATCCAACCTAACACACCTTAATATCCAACCTAACACACCCTAATATCCAACATAACACACCCTAATATCCAACCTAACACACCCTAATATCCAACATAACACACCCTAATATCCAACCTACCACACCCTAATATCCAACCTAACACACCCTAATATCCAACCTAACACACCCTAATATCCAACCTAACACACCCTAATATCCAACCTAACATACCCTAATATCCAACCTAACATACCCTAATATCCAACCTAACACACCCTAATATCCAACCTAACACACCCTAATATCCAACCTAACACACCCTAATATCCAACCTAACATACCCTAATATCCAACCTAACATACCCTAATATCCAACCTAACACACCCTAATATCCAACCTAACACACCCTAATATCCAACCTAACACACCCTAATATCCAACATAACACACCCTAATATCCAACCTAACACACCCTAATATCCAACCTAACACACCATAATATCCAACATAACACACCCTAATATCCAACCTAACACACCCTAATATCCAACCTAACATACCCTAATATCCAACATAACATACCCTAATATCCAACCTAACATACCCTAATATCCAACATAACACACCCTAATATCCAACCTAACACACCCTAATATCCAACATAACATACCCTAATATCCAACCTAACACACCCTAATACCCAACCTAACACACTCTAATATCCAACCTAACACACCCTAATATCCAACCTAACATACCCTAATATCCAACCTAACACACCCTAATATCCAACCTAACACACCCTAATATCCAACCTAACACACCCTAATATCCAACCTAACACACCCTAATATCCAACATAACACACCCTAATATCCAACCTAACACACCCTAATATCCAACCTAACACACCCTAATATCAAAAATAAGACACCCTAATATCCAACATAACACACCCTAATATCCAACCTAACACACCCTAATATCCAACCTAACACACCCTAATATCCAACATAACACACCCTAATATCCAACATAACACACCCTAATATCCAACATAACACACCCTAATATCCAACCTAACACACCCTAATATCCAACATAACACACCCTAATATCCAACCTAATACACCCTAATATCCAACCTAACATACCCTAATATCCAACCAAACACACCCTAATATCCAACCTAACACCACCCTAATATCCAACATAACACACCCTTATATCCAACCTAATACACCCTAATATCCAACCTAATACACCCTAATATCCAACCTAACACACCCTAATATCCAACCTAACACACCCTAATATCCAACATAACATACCCTAATATCCAACCTAATACACCCTAATATCCAACCTAACATACCCTAATATCCAGCCTAACACACCCTAATATACAACCTAACACACCCTAATATCCAACATAACACACCCTAATATCCAACCTAATACACCCTAATATCCAACCTAACACACCCTAATGTCCAACATAACACACCCTAATATCCAACCTAACACACCCTAATATCCAACATAACACACCCTAATATCCAACCTAATACACCCTAATATCCAACCTAACATACCCTAATATCCAACCTAACACACCCTAATATCCAACCTAACATACCCTAATATCCAACCTAATACACCCTAATATCCAACCTAACACACCCTAATATCCAACATAACACACCATAATATCCAACATAACACAGCCTAATATCCAACCTAACACACCCTAATATCCAACCTAACATACCCTAATATCCAACCTAACACACCCTAATATCCAACCTAACATACCCTAATATCCAACCTAATACACCCTAATATCCAACTAACACACCCTAATATCCAACCTAACACACCCTAATATCCAACCTAACACACTCTAATATCCAACCTAACACACCTTAATATCCAACCTAACATACCCTAATATCCAACCTAACACACCTTAATATCCAACATAACATACCCTAATATCCAACATAACACACCCTAATATCCAACCTAACACACCTTAATATCCAACATAACATACCCTAATATCCAACATAACACACCCTAATATCCAACCTAACACACCTTAATATCCAACCTAACACACCCTAATATCCAACATAACATACCCTAATATCCAACATAACACACTCTAATATCCAACCTAACACACCTTAATATCCAACATAACATACCCTAATATCCAACATAACACACCCTAATATCCAACCTAACACACCCTAATATCCAACATAACATACCCTAATATCCAACATAACACACCCTAATATCCAACCTAACACACCTTAATATCGAACATAACATACCCTAATATCCAACCTAACATACCCTAATATCCAACCTAACACACCCTAATATCCAACATAACACACCCTAATATCCAACCTAACACACCCTAATATCCAACCTAACACACCCTAATATCCAACATAACATACCCTAATATCCAACATAACACACTCTAATATCCAACCTAACACACCTTAATATCCAACATAACATACCCTAATATCCAACATAACACACCCTAATATCCAACCTAACACACCCTAATATCCAACCTAACACACCCTAATATCCAACCTAACACACCATAATATCCAACATAACACACCCTAATATCCAATCTAACACAACCAAATATCCAACCTAACATACCCTAATATCCAACCTAACACACCCTAATATCCAACCTAACACACCCTAATATCCAACCTAACACACCCTAATATCCAACCTAACACACCCTAATATCCAACCTAACACACCCTAATATCCAACATAACACACC